>JAJMBI010000108.1:0-35741 GCA_030572815.1 Starmerella asiatica | reverse complement strand
CCCCGTATCTCACGCCAGTTATACGAAGTGTGTTTTTGTATTAAAACCACACCCCCGCGCCTCGGATCACCCACAGGAATTTTTCAGCGGGTAGGGTTCTCGCGAACTAATACGGAAACCTCCCACAATGGACTTTGAAGCTATTTCGCAGTACCCGCTCATTGTGTCGGTGCCCGTGGGCCTGGCCGTGTTTGTGGCCGTCATTGTCGCTCTGAATTTGGTGACGCAGGCCGTGTACCGCGTCGTGTTCCCTTACAGGGCACCTTTAGTGCCGTACATCTTCCCCTGGGTCGGCTCAGCAGTGACTTATGGCATGGCGCCGTACGATTTCTTTGAGAACAATCGTAAAAAATACGGCGACGTGTTTGCGTTTGTGATGTGCGGCCGCGTAATGACCGTTTGCTTAGGTCCCAGGGGCCACGACTTTGTGTTTAACGGGAAATTGGCCGACGTCAGTGCTGAAGAAGCCTACAAACACCTTACAACACCTGTATTTGGCCATGGCGTGATCTACGATTGCCCGAACTCGCGGTTGATGGAGCAAAAGAAGTTCACGAAGGCAGCGCTTACGCGCGACGCGTTCCGGTCGTACGTGCCGAAAATCGTGGGTGAGGTCGAGCAGTATTTACGCACGAAGTTCGGGCGGCCCGGTGAGCCCATTGACGTTCTGGATAAAACGCCTGAATTCACGGTTTACACGGCTTCGACATGTTTAATGGGCAAAGAAATGCGGTCCAAGTTTTCTGCACGCACGGCGCAGCTGTATGCTGATCTCGACAAAGGGTTCAAACCCTTAAACTTCGTGTTCCCGAACCTGCCCTTACCGTACTACCGACGCCGCGATATTGCGCATGACGAGATCCAGGCCCAGTATTTGGAGGTCATTCGCAGCCGGAGGTTAACTGACCAACCGGGCGAGTATAACCGGGACGTGGTGGATGCGATTATGAACACTGGTGTTTACAAGGATGGCGTGAAGATGACCGATGAAGAAATCGCTAACCTGTGCATTGGCGTGCTGATGGGCGGGCAGCACACGAGTGCCACGACCTCGGCTTGGCTGTTGCTGCACTTGGCCCAGAAGCCGGAATACCAGGAAATGCTTTACCGCGAACAACAAAAGGTTCTTGAGGGCCGCGAGTTGCAGTTTGATGACTTGCAGGAGATGCCGTTGATGAATGCCGTGATTCGCGAAACGTTACGTTTGCATTCGCCTTTGCATTCGATCTTCCGCAAGGTTATGCGACCTTTACAGGTTCCCGGAACGAAGTACACCGTGCCGAAGGGCCACTACGTCATGGTGAGCCCCGGCCACACCCACACGAACGACACGTGGTTCAAGGATGCGGCGAAATTCTACCCGGAACGCTGGCTGGATGAAGATGAAGTTGAGAGGGTGACGCAACGGTCGAAGGTCGAAACCGTGGATTACGGATTTGGTGCTGTTACGAAGGGTGCGAGCTCGCCGTTCTTGCCGTTTGGCGCGGGCAGGCACCGCTGCATCGGCGAGCAGTTTGCTATGTGCCAGCTGGGGACGATTCTCACCACGCTCATCCGTAACTTGAAGTGGACGCTGCCGGAGGGCGTCACGGAGATCCCGGTGATTGATTTCGAGAGTATGGTCACGCTGCCGAAGCGTCCGGCTCTTATTGTGTACACAAAGAGGAACTAGTATTCGGGATATATCCACCAAGAGGAACTAGTATGTATTCGAGATATATGCCAAAGTATTCCTGCACAAAGAACTAGTTATGTATATTACCTATTTGGAACTCTGTTTGTCACAGTACTTGTAGCTATTAAGCTGATATACAGCTAGTTGTGTATATTACCTACTTGGAACTCTGTTTGTCACAGTACTTGTAGCTGTTAAGCTAATATGCAGCTAGCTATGTATGTATTCAGTGTATGCCTTTCATGCTTTTGCATTACAGTCGCTGAGAAACGAGCTCCTGCGTACGCTCGTCGAGCATGCTACAGTAAGTACGCCACGCCTCAGACTTCCACTCGCCATTGATGTGGGCAACCGAGGCAAGATAATCGATGGTGTCCAGCGCCTCGGGCCACGCACTCTGTTGCACAGCATCACAAGCGTACTCGTAAAACTGTCGGGCATCTTCACTCGTAGGAGTGTCGTGGGTGTCAACCCATTGCCGCAACACCCGCCTTAATTCACTACTTTTCAGGCCCAGAAAGCGCGGGTTGTTGTATTTGGGTGCAACTAGTGTCTCCATTTGAACAGAAGGTGCAACGGTGTCGTCAGCGTGCATTAATTCACGACGAATCTCGCGTTGGATCTGGGAGGGAAGCTCCGCTAGTACTTCGGGATCAATTTGTAAAGGTGGAGGGGCCACTATCATCTGCGTTAGTGTGTCCCGCTTGCGTTTGTGAGCGCGGGGAGGCACGCTGTACATCGGCCTTGTGACTGCCACTTGCTTTGTGGGCGAAACTGGTGTAGGCTCAGAAGCCGGGGCGAAAAAGGCGTGTAAACTGTGCTGGTGCGGTCCTGGCGATGAAGCCGATTGGGCTTTGACGTGCATGCCAACCCCTCTAAGTTCGAGAGGTGGACATGCAATGGATAATGCTAGATCAGTGGCCGCTTTGGTAAGGTCAGCACTGCTTATTCGCGGAGGGATGCGCCGGCTGCGGCTTAAAACATCACAGATGCCGTGGCCCATGTATTTCTGCGCAACAAACGGAGTCTGTTTGGCTTGACGGTGCAAGCGTACCGTTAACTGTTCACTCAGTATATCAGCAGCATCTAACCGGCGCGCGAGTTCTTCAGCACACTGAGTAACAAACTTGTGTTGCTCATCAGCATTAACAACTCTCACCCCCCAGCCAATATCGAGGCCGACCGATTGGAGTGGGACATCTAGTTGCCGAATGTCTGCGGTATCTGCGCCCAGAGCGTACCCGTACAGTTTCTGGCCCATTGAATTACCCAATCGTGCTTGTAGTTCACGTAAAGGAACCCGCTGAAGGTCCTTGACAGTGGAAACATTGAGTTCAGCCAATGCCGTACGGAAATGCCGGCCTACTCCCGGTAAGTCGCATACATTAACGTCAAGAATATCATCAATGGAGTGCAGTTCACATTGACTGGCCGGTTTTGCTCGCCTTAAAGCCAGCTTGGCCAACAACACATTTGGCCCAAAACCAACACTGGCCTCGATATCGGTAAGACTACGGATTTCTTTTCGCACACGCTCACCAATTTTACTTGCATCGCTTGTCAATGCTAAGTCGACGATTGCTTCATCAACAGAGATCGCCGTGATGCGGACCGGGTCTAAACTCAATAGCACATCATAAAGAATAGTTGAGCACCGCTTGTACTCGTCGAAATCATACGGCAAACACACTAAATCGGGGCACAGCGTGCGTGCGCGAGAAACCCACATGCCATTTACAACGCCGGACTTCCGCGCTACATAGTTGCACGATGCGATGTCACTGCCGTCGCTGCCATGGCTTACACACACAGGTTTGTTTCGTAAATCTGGCCTCATTTTCAGTGCCACAGCAACAAAGAAGGAGTCAAAGTCCACATGCATGAGCGTGCGTCGGGCACGCTCATCAGGTATAAATTTAGGGGTATACTGTCGACACCGTTTTCGCAAGGCAATCTTTTGCGTGCTAAGGAAATGCAGGCGCGATTTCGCGAAGTAGTCGGCAATATAATTGGGTTTCGTGCAGTCCACGCGCTTGCGTTGGGTTAGAATCCACTGTGTGCGTGCCGCATCGCCCTCGGGCCCCAATGCATCTAATAAATTCTCAATGGTGTCAGTCTTCTGAACTAAATCCAGCTCAATTGCTTCCGGCTCAATTAAATCCGGTTCAATTGGATCCGACTCAATTGGATCCAACTCAATTGGGCCAGACACCTCAGGCTCAATTGGGTCATTTGGTACCTCAACTGGGCTAATTGGCACCTCAACTGGGATAATTGGTTCGTTATGCTCATTTGGATCAATTGAATCATCATCCGAGTAAATCTCCTCCGTTGCATCTGTACGTAAAAGGTTGTATGACGTCCAGTCCAGCTTCTTACCGACCTTCACACTATCAACAATCCATGCTGGTTTAACCACCATGTACCGCGAGTACAGAATCCGCTTCCGGCTCGTGAGATTTGATGCCACAACGTGAGTAGCGTAGCTCCGACCGCCCATGTACGCACATATCTGTCCACCATTCAAAGTCACCAGTTCTTTCAGCTTGTCTGCTGATGGCACAGTATAGCCGGTGATGTATATAACACATCCCGAAAATATGCGGGAGGCTAATGGCTTCCGTGACTGGTTTACTAGTTTCAGCTGCTTGTTGCGAAAGTAGGTCGAAAAGTCGCCATTGTGCGGTGTGTATTCGCGGTTGTCATGCTGCTTAGCACCATGTTTCTGTAGCTGTTTTGTGAACGGGTGCATCGCAATTGAATGCTTAAAAGGTTCAAGATAGCTGCAGGGCCGAGGCCGAGGCACTACCGGCTTCTGCGCTTGTGCAACAGATTAATTTTTTATAATACTATTTAGGTCCACGAATTGCGCCAATGCACAGCTTTTAACCCCCCAATTACAGCTCACAAAAGGCCAATTGTGCACCTTCCAAATACGCCACCTGCGTGATTCGTCATGTACCTGAAATTTTAAAGGGTTAGGACTCCACCGCATGGACGAGGACCTGGCTTTGGTGAAGCTCAGGGACAAACTGTTAAAAGAGGCGTTGGCCGCGGACGCAGCGCCGATTCTAAGGTTCCGGGTGGGGTTAATAAAGCACACTGCTGCTTTAGAAACCGCTGCCACCCGGAAAAGGGAGGTGCTGCATGAGGAGCAGCGGGGCCGGGTTTTAAAGCCCGGTACTATTGATATTTACTCAGACGAATATTTGGACGAAATGTGTAAGGCCACCGTCTCAAATATGCGGTGGCGAAAGCAGGACTCTACGTATAATGTCCATCGTGAGGGCAGGCCACCTCCCCCGGCGCAGGCAACGCTTAAGTACGAGTAATGATTTATTTATTAAAGCATATTGCATTGTATCTACTTAGTTTAGTTCAGCCAGCTTTGTTTGGTATGGCTTGGTATGGCTTGGATGGTGTACTGGAGGGCTGCCCTACGTCATCAAATGGGTACGTAGTGGCGCGTTATTTATTAAAGGATACATTTAGGAAACTTCATTTAGAACCTTTTAGTTCAAAATGCATCGAACTCGACGCTAGAATTGCCCTCCATCACCAAATGGGTTCCTTATTTATTAAAACATACACATGTACACAAGAACCTACTTCTTTGGTCACTTTATCATTATAGAATACGTACGTGGCCAGGATGTGTAACTCACACAAATCGCATGATGAGGAAATACGCAGACACGGCAAACAACACCATCATCACAATGATCCCCCAGAACCACGTCAAAGTCCCGCCATCTTGGCCAGGAACCAAAACGTTCATGCCCCATAAACCGGTAATGATGTTCATCGGCAGCACGATCGTACCCAAAACGGAGATCTTAGACAAAACGTCGTTAATGTCGTTGTTCGTGCGCGTCATGTCGATGTTCAGCTGAGCCAAGTAGTTCGAGTGGGACCTCGCCAGCAACTTCTCGTAGTGGTTTAGCGACTGTGTCATCGTTACCAAGTGGTCCTGAATGTCGCTGAGGTACATAGCGATCTCCGAACGTGGAGCACCGTTCCATCGGCCACTAACACGCTTTGAAAAACCTTTAATGACATCAGCCTTGCTGCTCAGCAGAGACATAACCGACATTACACGCTTACGCGACTCGCCAATCCACCTCAGCATATCGCCCTTTTCGCGCCACTCGCGGTACCCAGTCGAGGATGTTCCTGTTGAATTTGAGAACACTGATCGTGCCTTCTCGTCGCCATCACTGTCATCATCACTATCACTGTGTGAGCCGTGCATACGGAGAATCGCATCCTCTATGGCTTGGACATCTTCATCAACGGCATGGATTAAGGGCTGGTAGCCATCGGTGATGTCGTCAATTAAAGCGTACGAGATCCAGTCACTGCTCACGTTCAAATAGTCGCGCAGCAGACGGATCCGGCGACGCACGTTGATGGTATGCGGGGTCGGGCGGTAATGAATAGTGATAATCCCGGTTTTAAACACAATCGAAAAGATCGCCAATGGCTTTAATCGTTCAATACGATGTTTAGGATTGTGCTTGCGGCCATTGCTGCTGTTGTGGCTGCGGCCACTCACCGATCCACGGCGCGAGCGGTGCGACGGACGGCGGTCATCAGAATCGCCATCCTCAGAGGTCGTGTGCTCCCACGATTTCACATGGAATGATGTGAAACAAACAAAGTAATAGTTGTGGAAAAGCTCGACTTTCTCGCGCGTTTCATGCAAAATAATATCCTCGGCCGTTAGCGGGTGCACGCCAAACGTGCGCGACAGCACGCGCATTTCCTCTTCAGTGGGTGAGCACACATCGAGCCACCATGGACCACTATCGTCAGCTGTGGAAGGCGGTGGTGGCAATTTCACCTTGGAGGCAATCACAGGGTCTGGATCGATATCGGGAAACGCCTCCTTCGTGCCGGGATCGATAGGGGCCGTTTCAGTTAACGGCCCCGGTGACAATGCGCGTTTTGAAGGTGATGGGGATGCTGCCCGGGATGCTGCTCGCGATGCACTGCGTGAGGTTGGCCGTGATGCATGCGACATAGTGTGCTTCTCTAAATACGGCTCGGGCACCGTGGTGGGTACGGGTTCACCTACCCGATGCGGTGCGTCTTGGGGCAAGGGCATGCCCAATGCAGGAGGTTCCTGTAAAGAGCCCGCCATTGCCGGCGTATTAGCCGGCGTTACTGCCCTTGGTGAGCTCGAATACGTCCCTGAGTTCCCCGTCGGTGCCCGCCGTAAGGATCCCTGTCTGAGCGACCCTACCTCGGACTGATCCGGTGTGGCCGTGGGGAACAGTTCAGCAAACGATTGTCCCGGCTGCAACAGTCCTGAAATTGACGGTGCATGAATCGTGGCTTGTAGATCATCCCTAAAGTAGGTAAACCGCATATTACGTTGGGCTTGCAGCACGTTCGTGGGTCTTTCCCACGGAGCGAACTGCTGCGGCCGCAACCGGCCACCTTTAGCGGCATCTGCAGCCTCATCTACAGCCTCTCTAACCAATTGAGCGGCCTCGGCGGATTCCAGCTCTTGCCGCTCGCGTTCAGCATAATCATCCAGCACCAAAGTATCGGGCCACACGCCGTTGCTCGTACGGCTGGGGCCTTCATCGTCATCCAATGGCATGCAAACATCGGCAATACTGCTGTCCATGCTGGATCGCCGCGTACTCGGCTTGCTTTTCAAGCTCAGCGAGTCGCTATCGTGGGGGTCAAACATTGTCGCACCGTTTGGGGTTGGGGTTTCCAGACCGTCCATGGGAATGCCGACAAAGTCGCCATCGTCTTCCAGCAAAGCGCCAGTGCTGTCGGCGGAATTCACTCGCCGTAACATCGGGCGCTCGCCATTCGCGGGCCCGGCTAATTGGCTGTTCCGACGTATCCAACGTTCGACGAAATTGCCGCCATTATACCGCGAAGACCGCCGGTTGCTGGCGTGATTGTGCAAAAATGCACCGCTGTGGGCCGGCGAATAACTTTGCGCCAGTGCGGGGTTCGCTGCTGAGCTGTGGGGGCTCTGGTGCGACAGGTGGGAAGTGGTGTGCTGGCTCGTGCGTGCAAAGGGAGATTCGGGGGCGATCAGCGCGTCGGTGCTGCCATCGCTGTCTGACCTTGAAAGCAACTCGTGGCCTTGCGACGGGCTCGAGAAAGTGGGGCGGCGGCGGCGTGGCCTCGTCATCTTTCAATATGGGCAAAACTGCTGGGGCCTGTGTGCCCTCGCCCACATCGGTCCCGAGGTTTTACGTTCGGTGTAATTAAACTTATTTTTTGGGAGTAGTCACTAAAGCAATCGAAGCCTTGTTCAACTCGCGGTAATATTTGGATAAATTATCCTTCGTATTTCGCTGCAATGCAATTAACCGTGGCCTGAGTGGTGCGATGTTGGAGAGATCGTCGCCACCGAGTGGACGTTTCTAATTAACAGGGCACAGGGTTGCGGCGGCGGTAAACATTTCGCGCAGTACTATTAATACTATGCTACATATTATGCTACATATTATGCTAAATTCTATGCTAAATATTACCGTTAAAGAAGCAATGCCACTGCGAGCAATGTGTACGCCGGTGATAGTTTCAACGAGTTGTTCTTCTCTTCGGTGGTAGTATAAAGCGGCAGCTCAGTGCCGTTGGCCGTCTTGTTCGGGTTCACCACCGAGGTGCGGATGTTGTCATGCGGTCCGGGGGAGTACGTGCCATTCACCCACGTATTGTTGCCGGCATCAACGCCATTATGATAGGTGCCGCCGTTCACTGTGGTTAAACTGTACTCGCCATTGTTCCATTTAAGTTGATAATACGTGCCATTAGTCACTGTGGATCCGTTCGCGTAACCACCGCTGTAAATATCTTTAACTGTGGCATTGCCGCTGCCACCTCCTCCGCGGGGACCGTAGGCGCCATAGAATCCGAACGGGCCGGCAAAATAGAACGGTGCTAAGCCAATTGCGAGGGGAAATAGTGTAGGTGCGTATCCATAGCTACCGTACGGATAATATTGACCGTTCCAGTAGTTCGGAGTTGGTCCGCGCTGCCCGTATGATGTTGTGGCGCGATCAGGGCTAGGAGGAGCTTGTTTACCGGCGCTGTAAGGTGGTGGAGGGACCTGGCTTTCCGCATAACTCGGTAGCCGATCACCGCCGTAGCCTTTAACGCCATTATTGGGACTGGCCTTTGGGGTTGATCCAGATTGAGGTTTCGACCCTGAGCTGCCAGTATTGTCTGAACTGCTACCGCCGCGTCCCGAACTACCGCTACCGTGACTTGAGCTGCCACCGCTTCCACCGCCTCCGCCTCCGCGACCACCAATGAATGGTTTGGACACCCCAGTAATACTAAACGTCCCATGATCGAGTGCTGCTGCTGTAACTAGAGAAATGTACGCCAGTTGTAAAAGGTTCATGCAGGTACATCTTACACTTACGTTGTTTATATATACCACATGGCCCACCCTGATTACGTTAACATAACCACCGATATGCATGTACATCGGCGGGGAGCATGCAGGATTACTTGCCCGCGCCCCTCCCTAGCCCTGAAAACGCTTATTTCACGGGCATCTCCCGATCTTAATCGCCGATCTAAATCGCATCATGCGCCAGGCACTAGGCACCACACATGCCCGATGCAGTAAGCGAAACTGGGCCCCGCCGACACAGGTCAGCCTTATTGGAAGGCTAGATCTAAGCCTCGCCGATACGCCACCGGCACACAAACAGTCAATAGTTAATAATTTATGTACATTGCTTAAAACGAAACAAACTCCTCGTGCGTCTTTTCAGTTTGAGGAATCACCGTGTAGCCCTCGGGCCCCTGCGAATACCACCACGTCTTCGTATCGCTGGCAACCCACGGCTTGCCGCTCTTAATCTTTTCCACCAAATCCGGGTTCGAAATGAACGGCCGGCCAAACGCAATGGCATCCGCAATACCGGACTCAATTGCAGCCTCGGCAGATTCGCCTGTATAGTCCTCATTCAGCACCAATGGGCCCTTAAAATGTTTACGAACCACATCGTGCTGCTGGGGCTGGTCAGACTTACCGAACGTCGTAATGGGGCTCAATTCACGCAATTCGACAAATGCCAAGTTGTGTTTTTGGGCAATGTCAGCTGCTGCAGCAAACAGGGGCCCCGGATTGCTATCAATCACGCCCTGCGTGTCACCATTCGGCGAGTACCTCACCGAGGTGCGGCTCGAGCCAATTGCACCAACAATGGCCGTTACAACTTCATCCAAGAACCGCACACGGTTCTCCACGCTGCCGCCGTACTCGTCAGTCCTAAAGTTTGTGCTGTCACGCAAAAACTGATCGATCAAGTACCCATTCGCGGCATGGATCTGCACACCATCGAACCCGGCCTTGATTGCATTTGAAGCAGCATGCGCGTACTCACGAACAATGCGCTGAATGTCCTCAACAGTTAATTCCCTGGCTTGCTCGGGATCGAGTTTACCGGCATACGTGTGCAGCTTTGTAGGGTACGTCGTGGCCGAACACGACACGGGCTGCTGGCCAGTCACATTGGAATGCACTGCACGGCCCATGTGCCACAATTGAGCAACAATCTTGCCGCCTTTAGCGTGAACAGTGTCGGTAATTGGCTTCCACTTAGCGACCTGTTCGTCACTCCAAAGCCCGGGGGCATTCGGCCACCCCAATCCCTCACGACTGATCCCAGTGGCCTCGCTAATAATAAGACCGGCGGATGCACGCTGGCCGTAGTATTCAGCCATGATTTCCGTGGGGGTATGATCGCTCGTGGCTCGACCGCGCGTCAACGGCGACATGAAAATGCGGTTCTTCGCCTCAATTTGTCCTAAAGTAATCGGTTCAAACAACTTCATTTTTATTTTCTTATTTTTTGAAAAGGAAAGTCTGATAAAACGTGCTAAATTCCTAAGTCCTGGAGATCGATTTAAATGGTTCCGGGGTTGAGGCGGTCACGTGAGAACACGTGAGAACACGCGGCCTAACGGTAGATCATAAAGGGCCGTTGAACGGTCTAGACGTTTCCAACCCTCAAGGTGCATGGCCCTTACCTCGCAGCAAACGGCAATGAAGCAGTTGACGGGAATGTACACATAATTTAGCTACGTATATACTTAGTTCGCTCATGTGGAGCACGATTTTGTCACGCTTAATGCTTGTAAATGCCGGTGGCTGGGCACTGTGTTGAGAATCCAGGCATGTAAACTGATATAGGCGCTGTATTTAAAATGTACTTTATAAATGCGATCTCTTCTCATCTACGTAGCCTTAGTTTGGGTGCCTGCACTGCTTGAGCTCCAATCGGTTTTCGAGTACTGGTTGGGGCAGCTGCCATTTCCAAGTAGGTCCCTTCTGGATCATGCGATGTGGCGAACGTTTGGTCCGGGCGACGCCAGGCCAAATCGGTGTGAGGTTCCACAGTTAAATGGAAGTCCCGTTGCAGCGATGTTCTCCCGGTATCGTAATTGAGATGGTAATGAAGAGGTTCAAATCCGTTTTCGTTTTGCTCATGAATCCGGGGATGAAAACTGTTTAATACTCCGGCAATATCTGTATTTGTATCAGCCAGTCCTTCGCCAACTCCAAGCTGTAAGTACACCCTGTATAGTTCCAAGCAATCTTTTACTTTGTCGAAAACTTCATCCATGGCACCTTTTTCAGCACTAACATCGAACTGTTGATTAAAAGAATAGTATTTTAGCCCGACAATGCCAGGTATGCTTTTGATGCAATCCCTGAAAGCAGTGGTTGTGTCGTTATCACATCTGGCGCCCGGATAACTATTCAAATACCCGAGGCCAACCGTCAGTAATAAAAATAAGATCATGCTGGTTTTTAACGTTCTCTTTAAGGTATATAAGTAAAGTACAATAGCTCGTTATAGGCAGTACCAGCAGTGGCACCTTGAGCTGCAGTCATAATGCTGACAGTCACATGTCAGCTGCGGGTCCGCTGCAGTCACATTGTTACCAGCTTTCTCTACGTTAAATCGCGCAAAAAGTAGGCCCGCAATGTATGCTTGAATATATAGCTAAGTTACTTATCATATTGGACACAAATTGAGCGTGTAGGGCTCGAACGGTCTTCACAATGGTTTCAACCACTTCTATTTACCTATTTTCACACCCACGATCTGTTTAGTATATTAAGGCACCGAATCTACCTAAATACCTCTAGTATATATCAATTGTGCTTGTCTGGCCCGCTATTTTCTAACGAACTCGGGACCGAGCGCAGTGCTTACGCTATCTCGGTGCACGTGCTGACTAAATCGAGCGAAGCAGGTACCTAGTACGTTTCGCACTTCACACGGCACTAAGCCAGCATTCGTTACACTAAATACTTGCATTATTCTTTCATTTATTTATCATTGTTTCACTACCTAAAGCAGGTAGCAGCAACGACGCGCATGCGCTCGTGGGGTTTGTCGACCTTTTAACTATCATCGCCTTACTATCACGGACACCATACTAAGTATAATTTGCTGGCCAATATATACATGCTAAAACAAAGGATTCCATCATTAGCTGGGGCTCGAAAGGAAATCGGGTGAGCAATCTGGCGGTTTCAATTTGGGACGCGTTCGTAACCCTGAGCTAAATTACCATGCAGGTCCCGTGTCATACCCATTTTGAGAACGCGTCTTGCCTATCTCCTTGATTGGAATACTTAGTATATATAAGCGGCGCTTAAAGCTATTCGAGACTACTTCCTCCCCCATCACATGAGTTCAAAGTCAAATTCGAAGTCGAACACCGGTAATTACCAGGGCAACTACCCGGTCTACTACCAAGGTTCTTACCAGTCGCAGCAAACCTCTAATGCCCCGCAGCAATCTGGCGGGCAGTCTTCTTCTTCGGGCACCAGCGGGTCTGGCAAGGCTGCCAAGGAACATTGGGTCTGGAGGATGAAGTAATGCACCACTCAGTGGTAAGTTTAATCTGAGTTCTTATCTGTTTCTTCTCTGCACTATTTAAAATAAATATAGTACTTTTCCTTAACGCCTTTATCTTTATTTCGTTTGCCTTTACCTCAAGAGCTGGTGAAGGCCGCTCAGGTAGTACTTACATTGTTCTTAAGGTCTTAATCATCTAGAATGCTAGATCTCGAAGCCAAATTGAGCATGCTTGAGAACTGTGAATTATGTACGTACATAAAACAAGTATCTGCCTGTGGTTGCCAGCCGAAGAGTTGAGGACCTGCTCTACTATGCCATAAGCTACTGCCCAATGCCTTATGTCGCATCTATACATGGTCACATCAAAGCATATATAGCATACATGATTCACATAGCATAACTATATGCGGTGGCGCCCGCGCCCTCAAATCACGGCAGCGACGGCCGCGGGCGGTCAAAACTGAGACGTGGACGGTCCAGCGCTCCCTGCAGAATGCTATGCCGCGTCTTACTGTTGGATCGGACGCTCGAGGAGCTCGACCGGCGGTGCCTTCGTGCAGTTTCCGGGTCAATTGTTTGTCCACCTTGCCTGATAACGAAGTTTAGCACATCCGTTAAGCTTACAACTCCAACCAGCTTGCCGCTCAAGGCCGGATCTGTGGAATGTTCGCAGATCCATAGCCTGTGGGACCTTGTGGCCACCAGCGTGGCAATTACCTTGGCAATCCGCGTAGTGCGGTGCACATAGAACACCGGCACTGACTCGTTGCCACCCTCGGCAATGCCCCGATGGTCCAGGATCACGGTAAGGAAGTGTTTACACGATTCTCTAAGCAGGCCGGCCTGCCAAGCGCGCGTCAGCAGGCTCACATCCACAACGCTAATGTTCCCCAGTAGGTTGTGCTGGCTGTCAACAACAGCAACGCTTGAAACAGCATGCTCGTGCATCGTGTCAAGGGCATCCAGAACAGGCGCATCGCCATTGATACAGATCACATCGCCATAAGTGCCGATTTTCCGCTCTTCCAGTGTGGATTCCAGCGCGGTTTCAATGGTGGGGAACATACGCAAATGCTCCCAAACGTAACGCACAAGTCTGCGCTGTGAAAGCATGCCCACGACACTGCCTTGGGGTCCTGCAGTCACGGCAATGCGATGAACGCCCCGCGCAAACTTCTCAAAAGCGGCCACTAACGATGTTTCTGACGACATGCGAACAAACTGGTCGCGGGCCCCGCCAAATTGCGCTGCAAATCCAACGGGAGCGGGGATCCCACGACGCGCGGCGGCCAGTAAACGCTGGAAGTCCGGTTCGTGCTCGCCCTTCACGGTAATGTGGCCCAGAACCAATAAAAGGTACCCGGTGAGGTCCGAATAATCGAAAGAGTCCACGACTTGGCCGTTTTCAGTGAGGGGAATGCACGTAAGGTCGTGTTTCACCAGCAATTCAAACGCTGCCTCGACGCTCGCATTGCGATCAATTGTCACCAACTTTTCGGCACTTACAAGGTCGCCAACGGTCGTTTGCGTCCATAGGGGGAAACCAGACTCGGAGTAGGTGCTCACCGCATCGCTATCACTGTCGGTAACGATGCTCATAACGCTCGTGGAGCCCGGAGTCGTAGCTGCTCCGGACTGATGATTCGGAGACAGCCCGCCGGCGGTGCCCAAAATGGCCTCGTAGTACGAGCTGCTCAGATTGGAAGTGGTGCTTACTGAACTGGCAACACTAGCAGAGCTGGGGGACGGTGCATTGCCAGAAGTGCTGATCGTAGGGGTCGGAGTCGAGCCTGGAGTAGGAGTCGAGCCTGGAGTCGGTAGGTTATTGGTTCCATTGGTTCCGGCTCCGTTGGCTCCGCTGGCTCCAACTCCATGAGCAGCTCCACTGGTTCCATGTGCTCCGGAGTTTGGAGTGGGGGTATTGGAGTGAGGTGTACGCGAGTTCGAAAGGCTGCGGCGGCGCGCGCTGTCGGGCGTACGCTCGCGCGAGATGGCGCTTTCGGCCGTGATGGGTGACTGTGGGCGCACGGGGTTCCTGCCGCGGGGACTCAATGTAGAGCGTTCCATTGGCTCAGTACGAATTTATTGCTGGAGTGGCCGGAGTCTCTTACCGGAGTGCGCTTTAAAACTCAGCAAATCCGTGGGAAATGGGGCTACTGGTGAGTGCGCAGCTCGAAGTAAGGATGGGATCGAGGGGTAGGGAGTAGTCTGGGCGTAACGCGGGGGCCCGGCTACGTTCTCCCTGCCCTACACCTAACCCATATCAGCCCCACTGACCTCGTGTTCTTCGTGCTCGGCCCAGCACTTCAATTGGTTGCTACTGTTGTTGAATAATTATTGAAATGATGTTGAGGAGTTCAATGTATGGGTTACATGCCGTGGTTGAACTTCATCGGGCAAGTTGGTCCAGGTTTAATATTGCTTTGGGGCTGGCAACCGCCTGAAAACGGCTGACGTTGCGTTGGTTTCTGAACCGCTTAGCCCTAACCCATTCGGGTGAGGGTTGACGGGTGAAAGCAACGTTTGCTTTCAACTTCATCTTTAAATGTGTGAACCGTGAAATGATGGGTAAATAATTTTCCAGTATGCAATTTGGGCAGTGATTTTTAATTTTTAATACTCGGTATAGCTTGTTTCTGTGTGGTGGGTGAAGCCGGTTCTCGGGCTTGCACTTACCCACGACCGTGCGGCTTAGCTCCCGGGCGATCACCGGGGCGGCCACTAACCTCGTTGTAATTGCACCGACCTTTAACTGTTTTTGGCCCATTGCATGTCCCAACAATGACGTAAAGAGGACCCCTAAAGCTAAAAATGATTGTTTTTTGTGGTGGCGGTATCCAGCACACCTTATCTATATAGGAGATTTAACAGCAATTGGGTGTAAAGGTGTGGTGTGTAGAATGCGTCGCTCACCAGCTTATAGGCGTTTATTTAGTTGAACGACAGTATTACGATGGCTCACGCGCCATGGCGCGGTGGGCTCGACATACCGGCACGGCCTGCCCACCGCCCTAAAGGATCTCGTTTCCTTGTTTTCGTGGATCGTATTTAGTGCCGTGAGTGATTTTCATTTCAAGTATCCAATTTACACTGTGCGTTAATATACGGGGGTTGTTCTACATGGCTTATATTTCGCGTATTGCCCTTTGGTATAAACAAGCAACTGCGTTAGTTTAGTTCTCAAGAAGGGGATGATGGATCGGGTCCAGAACCATCGTTCATTTAAACTGGGGTTGGGGTCTAATCCTACTCACAGATGAAAAGGCCAAGACAACCAGGGGCGGTTGTTACTGTTCCTGAGCGGAAACCGAAGCTCGAAAAGGTGCCAAACGACTCTGATTCATACGTTGTAAGCTCTAGCAAAACGTCGGGTGCCCCGACACCGCCACTGAGGCAGAGCCCGAGCCCGGCACTGATGGCAGCTGCCGAGCTCGCAGCACACGAGGTACTGCCTACAAAGGCCGATCACACCGTTCCAAATACCACAAATACGTATTTACGCGATTCCCCGGGACCTGTGAGCCCCCTGGCCGTTGTGGCCGCCGCAAATGCCCATGGCGTGGGCCTTAACCGTGTGGGCTCGGGTCCCACGCCCAGCCCGGGGCCTTCACCGGTGGCGCCCTTACCCTCCAACCCCCCTGCCGCCGGTGCGTTCACGGACCCGGCCGGTCCCAATACGCTGCAGGGCAGCGGTTTCCACACCGCTGACGATGGCGGAGCCCTTACCCCGGTACCCAAAGGGGAAGTGGTGAATGGTGATATGACTTCGGAGCAACCGTTTAGCCCGGAATCAATTTTGTACCGCGATCTGTCGGCAGACCGCGAGGTGTGGAACCTGATTCAGCGGGAGGCCGCGCGCCAAACGAACTGGTTGAATCTAATTGCTTCCGAAAATTATGCATCCAAGGCGGTTATGCAAGCCGAGGGTTCGCTCATGATGAACAAATACAGTGAGGGGTACCCTGGTATGCGCCATTATGGTGGTAATGAGATAATTGATCTTATGGAATTGTTGTGCCAGGAACGGGCATTGGCACTTTATGAACTCGACCCGACGAAATGGGGGGTGAATGTACAAAGTTTGGCGGGAACACAGGCGAACTCCCAAGTTTATCATGCATTGATGAAGCCGCACGAGCGGTTAATGGGTTTGTCGCTGACCCACGGCGGACACATGAGTTTCGGTTACCAAACCGATAAATTAAAGGTCAGCTGTGTCAGTGCATACTACGACACGTTGCCGTACGAAGTCGATTTGAGCAGTGGCCGAATTGACTATGATGACCTCGAAAAGCTCGCTATGAGGTTTAGGCCCAAGGTAATTGTGGCTGGTGCGTCAAGTTACTGTCGGCTCATCAATTACCAACGACTCAAGTCGATCTGCCAGAACATCGGTGCCTACCTCGTTGTGGATATGGCGCATATAGCCGGTCAGATTGCGGCAAAATTGTTGCCCTCGCCCTTCGAGTATGCTGATGTCGTAACGACGGCGGCTCAAAAGACGCTGCGAGGCCCGCGTGGTGCCATGATCTTCTTCCGTAAGGAATTAGAGGGGCCCATCAACTTTTCGGTGTTCCCAGCATCCCAAGGTGGGCCGCACAACCACACAATCAGTGCTCTGGCTGTCGCATTGGGCCAAGCGAACACGCGGGAGTTCCGAGAGTACCAGCGGCAGCTCATGTCGAATGCAAAAAGCTTAGAACGGGCATTGCTGCAGCACGGGTTTTCGCTGGTAAGCGGCGGTACTGACATCCACATGGTCGTGGTGTCGCTCGTGGACAAAGGTATTGATGGTGCCCGTGTAAATGCTGCTTGTGAGCGCTCACACATTGCTTTGAGTGCAACAGCGGTCCCCGGCGATAAATGGGCTTTGCCCCGTGCGGTGCGTATTGGCACCACCCCTATGACGACACGCGGTTTCAAAGAACACGATTTCGAACGCGTGGTAAGTTTGCTGAACAAGATAGTGGGGATCTCAGTGCAAGTACAGGCGGCTTTGCCCGAGTCTGCCAATAAACTGCGCGATTTCAAGGCGGCATTGAGCGCGCGGCCCGAATTTGATGAAATCGTGAAGGAGGTCAGCGCGTGGGTTTCTCCACTCCCGCTCCCGCAAGCCTAATATTTATTTATATGGCATTTAATGATGGCATATAGTGATGTATTCAACTCTGCATGTGAAATAAACGAGATCTTTTTATACAACACATCGGTGCATGTATATATGCCCTTGGTCCGTCGGTTAAATCATGTGACCTTCGAAATTTTTGTTGTATAGTCACAACAATTGACTAATACAACAATTCCTGCAAATGAGCGAGGTGGATGTCGCTATTGTACGTAAATTCAACCGATTCTACAGTGAATTCGTGGGTGTGTTCGACAGACAACATTTGAACAACAATTCGAGTCTGTCCGAGCGCCGGGTTCTTTATGAGATCGGTACTTTCGAGCCCGTGCGTGCGGCAGACATTAGCGCTAAGCTCCACATGGATCGCAGCAATTTGAGCCGCATTATTGCCAAATTAGAAAAACAAAACCATTGGATTGAGCGTGAAACCCATGGCAAGGATGCCCGTGTGCGTCATGTGCGGTTGACACCGGCCGGGCGTGAAGCGCACGAACGCCAAAACGAGCTGCAGGACCGCGTGCTGCATAATCAACTGTTCAAGCTGTCGCAAGTAGAGCGGCAAGATCTGATGCAGTCCATTACAATGGCACGGTTAATGCTACAATCGGTCAATGACCCGCCTACGAATTCACCAGCAAAACGGGCTAAAACCGTTAAATATGAGGGTAGCAGCCCTAAGGAATCGGCAGAAATACTGGGTGGGGTCGCCCAACCAGGTACAGTGGATCCCACTAGTTCTTCTGGGGACTACGAATTAGCAATGGCTAATGAGGACCCCGTGGGCAACTTCAAGATTCGCAACTTTGAGCCGGGTGAGGTTCCATACATCGCGTCGCGCCAGGCAAAGCTTTACAATGAAAGCCATGGATGGGGCCGCCCCCTTGAGATTAATGTGATGGAGGCTGGTCTTCAATTCCTCAAAAACTATAAGGAAAACCGCGACGCGTGCTTTGTGGCCGAGATCGACCAGTGTGTTGCCGGTTCAGTTTTTGTTACTGACGAAGGTCATGGTTCAGCTCGGTTGCGATTGTTTTATGTCGAACCGTTCGCCCGCCGTCGCGGTATCGGCCGCGCACTCGTGCAAAAATGCATTGAATTCGCCCGCAGTATTGGCCAAACGGAGATTGTTCTATGGACACACACCATTTTGACAGCGGCACGTAAGGTCTATGCCCAAGCCGGGTTCAAAATGTACGAAACGGAAGTGCACCATCATTTCGGTACCCCCGTCCAGGGCGAGATGTGGCGACTTGATTTAAACCAACCAAATGCTTAACTTCTACATTTAAAATCGTTCAGCAAATCATATAGCAAATCATATAGCCTGTACAACATTAAATTTAGCCTAAGAATGGTTGCCTGAAATATCTACCCATGCCGTGGGTTGGGAGATCCATGGATGCACCGTTAGGTCCTGACCATACTACATAAAGCTTAATAAATTTGGGTACTAAACTGCTCCATCGATTCAAATATTAGCACTTTAGTAAATACCACGAATTCCAGTTTCGTTTGTGCACCTTGTGGCCACAAAGCGGGGACCCCCGTCGCGGGTGTTCCTACGCCACATATAAATATTTAGGGCAGGGGCTGCCACCTCAGCATGCACTGGTTCGTTCCGGCGTTTTTGGCAATTGGCAGCCAGGCCGCTACTGCGCCCAACGCAGAACTTGGCGCGGTGGACTATTTCCGACGGGCAAGCACACGGCTAGCTGAAGGCCAGGATGCGCTGGCCCTTGGCGATTTTCGGCGCGCACTCGAGGCAGATCCCGCGTTTGTGCCCGCTCAGTACAACCTTGCGGCCACTTATTTGCGCATCGGTAAAGCCGAGCAGGCCGCCACTGCTGCAAGCAAACAGAATTGCCAGGACGCGCGTTGCGCCGAAGTGGCGGCGCTGGCACAGGAGTACTTGCGCCTACAGCGCAGCGCCGGCGCCGGAGCCGGAGCCGCCGGTGAGTACAGCGCCGACGACGACGCCGGCGTTTTGGCAGATATTGCGCGTATGCTGGAAATTGCCCCGAAATCCAGCGCCGCATTGCGGCTGCGTGCCGAGTACAATTTACGGCGCAATGCGGTGATTGAAGCCGTGAATGATCTGGCACAGGTCGCGCAACTTGAACCGGCTGACGCCGACGCCGCGGCCCGCGCTGCGGTGGGAAGTTTTGTTTTGATGGACCAGCGCCCGGCGGCGTTTGCGCTGCTCCGGCGCTGCGTTCAGTTCGACGACAGCGCCGAGCCCTGCAAAACCGCTTCGAAACGGTTACGCAAGCTCCAGAAGGCCGTGGAAGTGCCCAACGGCCAAATAAAGTTGAAAATGTTATTAAAAGAAACGCGGTCGTTGCTGCGCGACTACAAACTAGTGGCTCCGGGTAGCTCCGGCTCAAGCGGCGGTGATGAAGACGCCGGGAATGTTGGCGACGGCGCGCTAGTTGAAGGCGTGCAGCGCGCGCGGTGCGCGCTACTCGCCAAACAAGAAAAATGGGACCGCGCTGCACCTATTTGTGCGCGCGTGCGCGACTTCGCCAGCGACGCTGAGTTCCCGCCGGCATTGTTAGTGCAGGCACAGCTTGAACGCGCCCAGGGTAACTTCCGTAGCGCAGTCGACCTGGCTCGCAAGGTTGCGCAGGATCCAAACGCTGAATCGGGCACGCGCGAGCAGGCCAAACAGCTCTATGCTGAACTTCAGGCTGAACAGCAGCAACAACAACAACAACAGCATCAATGGTATCAGCAACAACAGCAAGTCAGCTCCGAAAATGAACCAACCAAGGATTATTATAAAGTTTTGGGCATTGCCAAGGATGCCGATGACCGCGAAGTGAAGCGTGCGTACCGCCAATTGTCAAAGCAGTACCATCCGGACAAGTATAGAGGCAAAGACTTGGATCAGGATGCCGTTATGGAGAAAATGCAGGAAATAAATGAAGCTTATGAGACGTTAAGCGACAAAGACCGGCGGCGTGAGTATGATATGCTGCGGCAAGGTGGTGGTGGACCGCAGTTTGCTCCTCCGAGAGGACAGAACGCGCACGGTGCACAACAAATGCATTTCCAGTTTGGTGGAGGGCCGATGCAGGATAACTTCTTCCGTCAGTTCTTTGGCGGGGGGTTTTAATGTACATATATTTATTCCGTACACTCTATATGGGCTCATACGATGCTTAGTGCTTTAAGTGTTGATTAGTTCTCGGTGTACCATGCTGCTGTGTAAAATGTTGATTTCTGCACTGTTCCAGATTTACCGCATTTGGGTTTGAGGACGGGGCGGTTAGCTCATAGTTGGAATTATACGCGTGTATTAATGCTATGTGTATATGCCTCATGTATTTATAGATGCATGAAGCTGTTAACGTAGCTTAAGCTCGATTTATGAAGCATCTGATTAGGCTGTATTTAATTTTTGGATCTGACAACACGCAGGGACCGATGTTGGATATAAGGCACAGTGCCTTTGCCCTTGCATAGGCATATCGAATGCCGAAACATGCTTTTGTGCCTGCTTCGACGGCTAAAAGCATGTAAATCCGCCCTGGCCCTAACCCTCGGTCGTCGGGAGCAGCCCTGGTTTGACAAGTGCCACGCGCCAGAATTTTTGATTCACCTTAAACCTATGGATCCCAGCATGCAGTTCCAAATTATATCGGTCAGATTTCGCTCAACTAGGTTGGAGTATCACTTTATATAAGTTCAGCTAAGTCCGGCTCGTTTACCATGTATGTTTTAACCATTTTTCGTGCCGTGCGTTGCCGCGATCTGCCGTTTCATTTTATTAGGCATGCAGAGGGCTGCCGCCCTCAACTACCAATGCCTACGCACCAAATATGCAAGCTTAGTCTAATCCTCGCAGCTGCTGAATAACCACCTGCCACAAGCAGCATGGCGGCATTAGATGGGTAAGCGAGGATCAGGGCGGTATTAAAAAAGTAGCTAGTTTCCACTAGATAGTCCCATGTTTAGAACCTGAAATTTGTTTAATTGGTTGCAATCCATGCCAATTCGACTATCACAAAAACATTCCGCCAATAATGTATATTTTCCGGGCGCCCATTCTATAACTGACTCCGGTATTCGTGGTCGGCAGCGCCCCTTGCCCTACATATACGTGGGCAAGGATCCCTCACCCCTGTCGATCGCCTTCGAATCATCACCGTGCAGTTCGCCAAACGCGAGATTCTCAGCTGCGTGCCATATACAAGTGCACAATGCCGGACGAGGCGGCCACAGCAAGTACTCCTCCCAGAAGTGCGGACCCATACTCTAGAAATATCGACTCCAATATGCCGGACGCGGCCAGCCCGACATGTAAACCGGAAACCGCGTCATTTACAGCCAGGCCGCTTACGTCGACGCCTCCGGCAGAAGGTGACATGGTCAATCGCAAGCAAGAAGTGACAGAAAGTTGTGCTCCGGAGCCTGCTCAGCCGGAGCCTGCTCAGCCGGAGCCTGCTCCACAGCAGCAGCTTGCTCCACAGCAGCATGCTCCAACTCCGACGAGTTCTGTTCCCGCCACAGAACCCGCTTCAACTGATTCTAGTTCCCCTGCCATTACTGACACTGTGGATGCCTCAAGCAAGTCTGCTCCGAACCCAGTAGATCATGCCGCTGAGGAAACAGCGGCCACCGCCCCCTCGCCAACCCCTGCTCACACTGAACCCACATCAGTGGAGTCGACTCCAGCCGATTTAGAGCCCCATAAACCCCCACAATCGGAGCCGGAGTTGGAGTTGGAGCCGGAGCCGAGCCACCACCAAGCGGAGTCGGAGCCGCCATTGCCGGAGCCGCCCCATGTCGGCCATTCAAAACCGGGACGGCGAGCCTCGCGCGGCTCGAACTCCTCCGTGCTGTCCACAACCTCAACCGAGCGCTCAGAGTCGCTCATTTTTGCCAAACGCGACATCTCGCAATGCACAAGCCGGCATTCGTACTCACAATTGTCGTTAATGACCGCTAAATCGCCCAGCCATGAAGTCGACACTTCGAGCCATGTCCCCGCTGAGCGTGTGCTCCGCACCGATGACCAGGAACGCATTCGAAACCCTGCCAGTGCGGCCTTCCATCAGCCCCAGGAAGAAGAGAAAATCGGCTATCGTGAGCCGTTTGGCGATGGCGATGAACGCAATTCCTCAAGTAGCGACGATGGCCGTTCGAGCCCCCGCAACCGGAGCACGTTGGTTTCACCGATCGGTCCTGGCCTTATCAGTGCTCGCGGATCCCCCATGCCGGCCCCCTACGTCCCACCAAGGCTCAAAACGTATGAACCAGCTCGGGTTGTACTGCACAAATCCGAATTGGGGGCCCAGCAGCACCAGGGGACCCATTTACGTGCCGCTTCCAGTACGGCAAACATGTATGCTCCGCATTCGAGCGTGTCATGCCTTGATTTGCACAATGTCGAGCAGAATGTTGTTCCCCCCAGCCTTGTGATGTCATTGACTGCATCGCCAGACGATTTGAGGCATGGGAATGCACCAATAAAGCACATTCATGAACCCAAACACCCGCTTTACACGCCAGCAGTGTTAAGGCCGACTGAGGAAACTGCGTATGACACAAGCTCGTCAATTGGCAGTGATGGTCCCCTTGGTTTAGCATTGAGTGCCGGTGGATCAGCAGCGGTGCGACCCCAAGAACCTACTACGAGGCATTGGATCAAGGATGATCGGGCAAAGCGGTGTTGTGCATGTGCCAAAGAGTTTACTTGGTTTCGACGCAGACACCACTGCCGGAAATGCGGGGGGGTGTTTTGTGCCTCGGATTCGAGCAAAACAATTGGTTTAGACCGTATTCTTAATTTCAATGTTTTGGGAGTACCAGTCAGAGCATGCGATAGCTGTGCCACTGAATTCAGTGTATTTTGTTTAGATGCTCCTAGGTTAAGCGACGCTCCTGTGACGGTACAGCAGCCCCAGCAGGGTCCTGAACAAGATGAGGGTGAGACGCTTGGTGGAGGTTACTGGTCGACATTCTAATTTATTTATTTAATTTACTACCGACAAACAACCACATAATCTTCTGTAGACGAAGTGTAGTGCTCCTGGTCATACGGAACCCGAACGAGGATGACTGGTCGACATCTAACATATTTATTTTACGAGTTATCAACAAGTGAGATGTCTCACGGGGACGACTGGTCGGCATGCTAACTTATTTATTCTAATTTACGAGCTTTCCACCCACAAATGAGATGGCCTCGTACATGTTTTCAGGTGGCATTTCCAACCCACGCTTGACAGCCTCCGTGGATAGCTTGTAATAATGCGTTTTGTCATGTTTATAAAGGTACCCACAGTATTTAACAAACTCGGGCCACACCAGTTCGTCAAAATAATGCGGCGGGTCCTGCCAAAACTCGCCTCCGGGAGTTGCATACCCCGACCGCCGCGCACGCCGTTGTTTTAGCGTTGCATAATCGCAGGAATACATAAGTTTGATATCGCACAAATCCCATATGGGGCTATCAGCCTGAAACAACAAGATCCCATCCAAAATAAGCACAGGTTCAGTTAAATCTTTAAATTTTGCTCTTAACTCATCAATCTCCTCAGTTGAAAGTAAAGTGATGCCCTCATTATTGTTCAGATCTTCTCTAGTATTCTGGGGTGGCAATTTGTTATTGTTTATCAGCTGTTCTATGCAGGCACGCATCCCCACCAAATCAAACGCTTGTGGACAGTCCCAGTTTGGCCGCCCTTGGTCATCGAGGGGGAGCTTATTTTCAGGCAAATAGAAGTCATCCTCATATATAATAGCGGCATTGGGTAAAATATGGCGTAAGTGCCTTGCCAACGTCGATTTCCCGCAGCAACTCGGACCGCTTAAGGCGACGACCTTCATACCCTAACCTCGATTGTCCAGCAGTAAATAAACCCCACCAATAAAGCACTAGCTAGAAGTGAATCAACCGTCACACTTCTAAAGCCCAATTCTCAACATATAACACATACATAACACCGCATTGCCAGCATTGTACATACATAACACCGCATCGTCAACATAGTACATACATAACAACGCATTGCCAACATTGTACATACACAGCATCGCGTGAGCCCGTCGTATACGCACCACTATCTCACGCAACGCTTCCTCTATATAGCTACATCCCTAACACGTGCTGTTCCTTAATATGCTCACTGTTACGCCCCTAATCACCCCATCCACTCGTACGCCTCACATCGCACTCAAGCAATCGCACTCACACAAGCACAACTTAACATTGCTATCACCCCTCACCTCCCAAGCATCATGAATCTCTCACATCTTAGGCATCTCTCACATCCTAAACTTGTAACCTCTACTTAATCGTCCGCCCACAAGCCACAGGCTATTATTATATTTATTTAATGTTTAGTATTTCCCGAGCAGCTGCTATATCCGCCTTCGTACCCACACCACTCTCGGCAATGCGCTTTACGTTCTCCTCAGCTTTTAAATGCAGCTTTTCCGCTACAGGATCGGTCAGTTTACGAGAGGCAAAGTACACCCCGCACCACCCGCGTAAATACAAAGGATTCAACTCCACGGATCGGCAAAAACTCTGCAAACTCACCTCGCCCAGCCGCTTGGCTTCACTTGTACCAGGAATTGCCGCGGCCTGACGTCTCCGCAGCTCGCCCAATCTTGCCCACGCATTGAAAGCGTATGGCTCCACCACTAAAACCTGTTCCCAGCTGTCCACAGCTGCTGATATGTCGCCTACAGAGGCATAGGCCTCGCCCAATTCAGCCCACGCTTCCGCATCCACAGGGTTCAATTCCAAGTAAGAAACGAGCTCTGCAATGAATTTCGGCAAATTTTCTTGCTTTAAAGCCGTCAGAAAGATCTTGCGGGCGTCGTAATCGAACTCGTCGAGCTGCGCTTGTTGAGCAGCGTTCTCGGCCTCTCCTTGAGTTGCCCGCACGTATGCGGTGTCTAATTTACGTACGCGGCGCGATTCCGTGCCAAACTTGTCGATAATCCGCGTTAACATGAGCCTGGCGGCGACATCTCTGCATGTTAGCAAAGATAAGAAAAAGTGCTGTTCCAGCAAAGGATACCACTCGATTTCATAACATAGCAATCTAGACGTCTCAATAAACTTGTTGCTGGCCTGCCACAGCTGTTCCAAGTCGGTGGGGGACAGGTTGAAGTAGGCCCTTGAACGCGCACTCGCGAGTAGCTGCTGCTTCATACCTAACCCTGGTTAGCACACGCATGCATTAAAGCACCTCTAGTAACACTCTATCCACACAAATTAGATCACTTTAGAGCACTTGAGTGCTTCATTGATCGTTAAATCACGTCTTAACACTTCATTAAAACACTCCATTAAAGCACTCAATTAAAGCACTCCATTAAAGCACTCCAATAAAGCACTCCATTAAAGCACTCCAATAAAGCACTCCAATAAAGCATTAATTACTTCATTTAATTGGCACCCACGCACGCTCTATTTTAGGCGGGTGCACGTATCAATGCATATCAATTAGACCGTACATCTGATCTATCATTGATGTCAGCCGAGCTTCGATACTACATAGTTTAAGGGGCTGCCTATTCGTAGCTTACATCCTACCCGTACTCATCGTTGAGAATTCACAAATAGTAATAAACATAAGCAGGAATATAGAGCTGTTTTATGAATACATATCTCATGGGATTAATGCGACGAAATTGAGAACTGCTTTGAGGCCAAAAGAGATGTTTCGGGCCTTTTTACGGACCTGGTATCTGTTCAAAGCTCTGTATTACAAAACTAATGTTTCACAACGTATCTATGACGCATTGGAATAATAAATCTACTATATATACGCTCTTGCCCACCCAAAAGCGGTATGCGTGTCTCTCAATCAGGACCACTCAAGGCCCATGTTTCCGTAGTTACTACCGGTGAGTTCTGCCCCAATCATCAAGGAAGACGTTCAATCAACCTTGAGGAAATGCACCAACTAGTTGACCGTGATCGCTATGGCATCCAGCGCTGGTTGTTGTATTTCGATGGTAGCATGCTTCGACTGTTTGATGGGAAAGATGCTATCCGCTTTAGGGACTGTTAGTACTGCCATCCCGAGCCGCTTGATACCAAACTCGAGGTGGTGTGGTCCGATTATCCCAAGGAATATGTATACATAGAAGAACTAGAGAAAATGCCGCCGTTACACTTCTTCACCGACGCTAACCTTTACGACATCGGAGTTACGTGTGATGTGGCTACGTAACCGGGGTCTTACTCCGACATGAGAAACAAAGTGTTGACATTCCGTCGCCGCGAATGAAATATACTCAATATCAACCGGACCAATTCAGTGACAGCGCAAGTGTATATACTGCAGTACCATGTGTCCGGTGTTTAGATGCACAGTCTGTCTATAACGGATCCAACTATATAAATTCGCTTCTGTGGATTAGAACCCTCATAGTTTAGCTAGTTACTACCGAGCAGTTCGTTCCCACATGCAAAAGATCGCGTTTTACATCCACACCCGGACTGTACTAGCTCTGATAAATACAATTGAAAATAAATACCGTTCTTTGCACATATACAAATACTTAGTTCTTCACCGCTATTTATAACCTCCGTGTATATGTGGGTGCCCGCCAAGGTTAGGGATTTTTCAAGATGCGGGCAACACTCTTTCGGTGCGCGAAAGCCGTGCGGATGCACGAGAAACACACCGCCGTGGACACGCGCGTGGCAGAAAACTTACTTCCACGAGCAGTTCCGCCCCTCCAGCAACTTCCTGCTGGTAATTTGATCGCCCATATCCTCGAACAGTACAAAGGCGACAACGGTAAGTACAGCCGTGTGCTTCCGACGTGGCAGGAAAGCCTTGGACAGCGTATGATCCGTTTATTTAAACTAGATATGGACAGAATTCGGTCAGGTCCCGTGGCTGGTGCGCTTTACCGCGACCAGTGCAAGGCCCAGGCCTACTTTGAGCGTGGGCAACCCCTTTCACCCACCGCTGCTTTCTATTTCGAGCGTTTGGGAATGCCTCAGACGTTTTTCCAGTGGTTTCAAGTAGAAGTCTTACACGTTTGGATGCTGTACGTGCGGATGCGGCCGATGCCACGACGGTACTGCCGCGAGTACCAGCAAAAGCTCGTGAATGGTGTATTTGACGACATTGATTATCAATTGCGTGAGGTTATTCGCGTTAATTCGGATCGCACAACCAACAATTACAAAAAAAGGTTTTCTCAGCAGTTAAAGGGGTCGGTGTTCAGCTATGATGAGGCATTGGTTGCTGGGGATACGGTATTGGCGAGTGCATTATGGCGGAATTTGTTTGAGCAAAGTGACGTGGTGGACATGACAGTGCTGGCTCACCTTACGCGGTACGTCCGGGCTAATCTGTATGTATTGAGCATGATGTCAGACCGCGACTTTGCTGCGGGGAGGTTCCGGTTTTTGGATGTTCGGCAAACTTACGAGCCGTTGACTGAACAACAAAACGAGCAATTGACGGAGATGATTGAAAGTGCCAGAAATAGCACGGATAGTTTGGGAGCTCGCACGAAACTCTCCAGGGATGGGTGGTAGTGCGTAGCGAACCGAACCGAACCGAAGCATAAAAACACCCGGGGACGCTGGCTACAATGCAGGCACAATGTAGACAAACCTGCTTCATTGCGGGATTGATTGGCAGGGACTTAGCTCCGATTAAGCAGGTGCTAATGCTAGACGTCCTTAACTTTGTATATAACTAGAACAATGTGTAACTGAATTAGCACTACCCATCACAACGTAGCCCCACCAAAAGCAATAGCTCATTAGTATACGTAGGGTATAATGTAGTCCTCGGTAGCTTAAACAATTTCAATTTCTGTACTATGTAGGTATTTGTTCTTCCTTAGAGGCTGCTTAGCTGCCAGTTCCTTAGTTCTAAACATGTTATCTGTCTACCATATTTTGAGAATGCCTTTCGTAGTACTGATAAATAAATGGTCTTCGCACACATCGGCTGCACGCATATACAATGGATTTCTCCGATCAGGTGAATCATTCCACTCCGGTTGCTCACCCCCCTGCTGGATACCAGCATGCAATCATTATCCAACTCCGGACATGCCTCATCAGGTTTTAATCCCCTAGGTAGGCGCGGCATGCGCACGTCCTGAATGTTGAGGTCATGCACAATGCGCATTTTATTAACTTGAACGATTTACAACTCGTTCTCGGTATCGGAAATTGCCACTGTGAAATTTTCCAAAATTAAAAAGTCATCGTTTGCAGGAGCTATACGGATCCCCGGTGACCCCTAAGGTTTTGCGCATCATACAACAGCACCACGCGCGGCCGAGACGGCAATTGTATTGCCGTGAGCACTAACGTGTAACTTGAAACAACGAAACTACGCACCCGTATTAATCACGTTACTACTTTTCACTTTAATATACTGAAAGTACAACAAACATGCATATAAACTAGGTGTGGAGTGTTGAGGCCACTAAGCTAATGGGCAAAATGGCTACCAAGGGCTCGCTATATGAGTTGATACCCATCAGCGGTATGCACCGTTCTATTCTGATGATACTGAAGATTTAGATTTACATGCAAAGGACTCAGTGCTGCGTGCGTTAAGCTGGTACTTCACGTAACTAGGGTTATCTATGATACTGAAATTTTTAGATAAGCGGTGGGGTTATGTGGTCGCAGCTCGGCACGAGCGACGACCATGTCTCGTATGCCTGCCTCGCATTCGGGCTCATCATTGTTATGTCGGTTGCACTGGTGCTTAAACACCGCTACGATTTTAGTGAGGTCATAGTTGCTACTGTTTTCGGCCTAATTGTCGGCCCCCACTGTTTAAACTGGTTCTCGCCAATTGCATGGGTTGGCCAATCTGAGGCGAATGAACATCATTTAACGCTTGAGTTTGCCCGGATTGTTATGGATATTCAGATCTTTTCCGCCAGTGCTGAGTTACCCGCGAAGTATGTGCTGAAGTGCTGGTGGAGTTTATTTATGCTGCTCGTGCCAATTATGGTTGTCGGGTTTTTATTAAACAGCATTTTCATATATGGTTTGCTCCCTTTAAGATGGTTAGAAGCCCTTGTAATAGCTGGTTGTGTCACTGCGACTGACCCCGTGCTGGCCTCGGCAGTGTTAAGCGGGCCGGGGTTCGCTAAACAGCTGCCCGCCCGTTTAGTGCATTTGTTGACTGCGGAAAGTGCCAGCAATGATGGGATGGCCCTTCCGTTTGTTATGCTGCCCTGCTACATTTTGCTGCATGAGCACCACTATGGTTTGATTGCTAAAGATTTCATTGTGCTTACGATTCTGTACCAAGTACTGTTTGCGCTTGTATTAGGTGCCGCAATTGGAACAGTAGTGCTGGTGGTGTTCAAGTATTCGGCGCAATGCGTGGAATTCCGTGATGAATACATGATTATTTACAACATAGTCGCCGCACTGTTCTGCTGTGGGATCGGCAGTTTGTTGGGCTGCGACGATTTCCTCGTGAGTTTTGCAGCCGGCGCGGCATTTTCGTGGACGGGCTGGTCCCACAAAGCCAAGATTGATGTTACGGGGTTCATTGATTTGCTGTTAAACACGGCATTCTTTATTTATTTCGGCGCCGTTATCCCCTGGGCACAATTTAATTCGAGCGATATCGCTGTTTGGAGACTCATCGTCATTGTTCTGCTAATCTTGGTTGGCAGACGCATTCCTGCACTGGCAGCTCTGTACCGCATCATCCCGGAAATCCATGGCTGGCGCGAGATGCTGATTGCGGGGCATTTCGGCCCCATAGGCGTCGCGGCAATCTTCATGAGTTTAGATGCTGAACATTTGTTGTCAAGGCTGCGGCCATCGGCCTACCTGGACCGTAATTTGTGGCCCGCGGTTTCGTTTGTGGTGTTGTGCTCGATCATTGTGCATGGTGTGTCCGTAATTATTATGCGCCTGACATCTTGGGCGTACAGACGTATGAGGCACCGCGAGAAAGTGGAAGAGGATGTGTTTCCTGAAGAAATTCTAGATATGAAAGAGGCGTGATTTACGTAGCATGCCTAATACGAGATGTAGTACTTATATAGATTAGCAATAATGGCTCCATACAACGCGGTCCTATATCACCCAAGCTGTCAAACCACCAAGGTTGTATATACAGCTTATTATGTCGCTTAGTAGTCACATGATTTAACAGCCACATGATAGGTTTATAAGACATCCTATGTATGAGGCTCTGCCGTTGCCACTGCCGGTGCTACTATTGCCACTAAAAATTGCTAAATATACTCAATCTACCTTATTATTTACTTGGACATTGCACTAGTTGTTTTAACAAACGTACAAGCGTATAGGAAGAGTTTAGACATTGTGGGTGCACCTGATATGGCCAACACCTTACGGCCTCTTTACACTCTTGATGGACCCGACAATTAACTCGATTCTTGACCACGACAGCCTTCGCTGGGTGTTTGTTGGCGGCAAAGGCGGCGTTGGCAAAACGACCAATTCGTGTTCTGTGGCGTTGCAGCTCGCGAAACAGCGGGAAAGCGTGCTGATCATCTCCACGGACCCCGCCCACAACTTAAGCGATGCCTTCAACCAGAAATTCGGCAAGGAACCGCATCCCGTTGATGGAGTGCCCAATTTGAGCGCCATGGAAATCGAGCCGAGTGCGATGATTGAAGAATGGATGCAGCGGCAAGACGCTGACGGTCCTGGCGGTTTCCTTAAAGATATTCTGTTTGCGATCCCCGGAATTGACGAAGCGTTGTCGTTTGCCGAAGTGGCGAAACGGGTGAAGCAGCAGGACTTCAGCGTTGTTGTGTTTGACACTGCCCCGACGGGTCACACTTTGAGGTTTCTCCAGTTCCCCAGCATTTTAGAGAAAGCATTGGGGAAAATCAGGGAGCTGAGCCAGTCCATGGGGCCCATGCTGAACTCATTGATGGCCGGGCAGGGCCGCAATATGGACGAGATGTTCGCCAAACTGGATGAGACGCGCGAGACGATTACCGAGGTTAATCGGCAGTTCCAGGACCCGGATTTGACTACGTTTGTGTGTGTTTGCATTGCGGAGTTCTTGTCGTTGTATGAAACGGAACGAATGATCCAGGAACTCACGGGGTTCGGCATCGACACGAACACGATTATTGTTAATCAATTGGTAAAATCGGACGGGAGTTGTAAACGGTGTGCTGCACGGGCTGCATTGCAGGCGAAATACACCGAGCAAATCCATGAACTGTACGAGGACTTTCACATTGTTGAGTTGCCGCAGTTGACGGATGAGGTGAGGGGGCTGAAGAAGCTCGAGCAGTTCTCGGAAATGCTTGTCAACCCGGAGGCTCGTGATATTGAGTAGTTACAGTCCATGCGGAAGTCACCCGGTGCAAAACCTCAGCTCGGCGGTTCTACTGTACAAGTTATGTGTCGATGAGTGGGATTGACTAGTTGTATTGACTAGTTGTATTGACTAGTTGTATTGACTATGAGTAGTCTCGCTGAGTAGTCTCCGCGTATTTAGTCAATGGTTATATAGTCTATGCACACAGCCTCTATGTCTATTGTAGATGTAGCCTAGAGTAGTTAAAGCCCATATGCATAGCGTCTATGAGCTTGGCATCGTAGGTAATGGAGCAAATAGCGAGGTTATTAGTGCATATGATGGTTGTTATTACGGCAATACGACTAATAATGGCTCGGAGATACATGAGACGTACACAGCACATCATATACACAGTATACAAACGGCAAATATAAAAATCGTGCACCGTGTTACTTAGCTTCGTCGTGGAGGCCACATTGGTATACTATATACGGGAGGAGGCAGTATGAGATATACATGCCCAATAGCAGATTGTACCATAGTAAGAACATTTCCGACACCGTGCAGCTGTCAGTCTCACATATTTGCTGGACCGAACTCCGACAGCATTGGAACGGAGGGCCCATGACTTGAATCAGATTAACTGCTGTACCGTATGTTAGCTTATCGTAAGGTTCGCCAATCACAGTGAATGCATAGCACGCATGGACGCTACTGGAGCAGCTATCGGTTCGAGTTCCACGGTATGCTAGGGATTAGATGCATAGCACGCATGGACGCTCAGCTACTGGAACAGCTAGCGGTGTCAACGTTGCATGGGTCAATCGCCGCATCTAAAGGTTAATGAGGCGGATATTTGCTGAGTTTTTACATCTATATATCAGAATAATGGCTACGTCGCACCATGGTACCACTCCCCAGCCATAACCTCCCCGTCAGCCATAAGCGCTACCGAGCTATAAGCGCTACCCAGCTATAAGCGCTACCCAGCTATAAACGCTCCCCAGCCATAACCTCCCCAGCCATAACCTCCCCAGCCATAACCTCCCCAGCCATAACCTCCCCAGCCATAACCTCCCCAGCCATAACCTCCCCAGCCATAACCTCCCCAGCCACAACCTCCCCAGCCACAACCTCCCCAGCCACAACCTCCCAAGCCATAAGGCAGCATATAGACGCCCACTCCTAAGGGCTAATGAGTGCTTTATGCAACAACATAAACTTCATAAAAAACAACTAGTTCACCTATTTTCACTTATTTACTTATTTTTAACTAAAGTATACCTCCGCAAGCTATTTTGTACCGCTATATATCGGCCCCGCTTAAGAGAGGCCCAGGGCTGGGTATATTTTTCATGCTCCGAGTGCTTCGCCCGCGCGTTGTCCATCAGCGCTTTTTCATCCGTGGCTACGCCGTGGCCCCCCGTGTGGACCAAAGGCAGCTGGTACAGCAGCGTGAACGTGAACAGAAACGTTTACAGCTGAAACGCGAGGCCGCACAGGCCCTGGAAGCCTTGAAGGCCGAGGCCCGCAACGCGCGGTCCTGGCCGCACACGATGGACATCCCGCGCGCAATGCAGTATATTCGAGCCGCTGAGGTCGGTCAGCCCGATCACGCCGCGACAATTTCGCTGCAAATGCGCATTGTTGGCGAACGCGGCGTCCAGCGGGTTTCCGGCGCTTTACGGCTCCCCAACGCCCTGAAAACTGAGCGGTTGGCAGTTATAACTGGCGATCACGAGCTTGCCGAGCAAGCCCGGCAGGCTGGCGCTGCAGTTGTTGGTGGAGACGACATAATTGCCCGCATTCGCGATGGGAAATTCGAGGACGTGGATCGCGTGTATGCGACACCAGACATGATGTCTCGGGTGGCTTTAGTTGCCCGGATCTTGGGCCCGAAGGGGTTAATGCCGAATGCCAAACGTGGCACGGTAATCACCAACGTTTACGACACGATCATGAGTGCTAAGGGAGAAACCTCGTATAAACAAGCGAACGATATGCTGATCATGCCGATTGCGCGCGCGAGTTTCTCGGACACGATGGTCGTGAGCAATATTCTGGCAGCAGTTAATGCTGTGCGGCAGCAATTGAGCACGGGGCCGTCAGCGAAGAAGGGTTCCATAGGGCGCACGCTGCTGGCGAGCACGCGGTCGCCTTCCATTGCCATTGTTGTTTAACGCACATAGCACATAGTACATAGCACATAGCACATAACACATACGTACATGCGTACATGCGTACATGCGTGCATGCGACATGCTTGCATGCGACATGCTTGCATGCGTAGCATACGAACATACGAACATACATGCATACGTCCATACGTCCATACGTACATATGTACATAATGCATAGACTTCCACAGACTTGTGGTAGCCTGTGGTAGCTGCCATTGTTGTTTAACTGGTACGTACTTGCACATATGTACATACGTGCATACGTACATGCGTAGCATACGAACATACGAACATACATGCATACGTCCATACGTCCATACGTACATATGTACATAATGCATAGACTTCCACAGACTTGTGGTAGCCTGTGGTAGCTGCCATTGTTGTTTAACTGGCACGTACTTGCACATATGTGCATACGTGCATACGTACATGCGTAGCATACGAACAGACGTACATACGAACATAATGTACATACTGCATACGTACATATGTACATAATGCATAGACTTTCACAGACTTGTGGTAGCCTGTGGTAGCTGCCATTGTTGTTTAGCTGGCACGTATTTGCACATACGTGCATGACTAGACGTATGGGTGCTTATAAATCTAATTGTTTAGTCGGGGGTGTTCATTATTTCGAGCAGTATACCCGTGATTAACTGAGGCTATCCTACTGGCTGTATGGCCCATGGCTAGTATCGCAACGTATATGTGCTTAGTAATCTGAACATTCAGTCGGGGGTGTTCATTATTTCGAGCAGTATGGCAAGTTGGGACCCTTAAAACACCACGAGGAATCTGTCGAATTTTCTAAAACCACGAATTTCTCCTCCATTGAACTGACAAGGCCTTTAATTAATTTCCGCGAAGAAACAATGGCTAGGACACCTTTTTAGTTATAAATCAAATTGAGAATCAGAGCAGTCGAAGGTGTTCATATGCACGTTAGGGAGTGTGCACTTTCGGCTGTATAAAGCGTTCAGATTGTACACCACGAAGTGAATATTTCTATCATTGTAGCCGAATGGCTCAAATAATATTTTTGTTTTTAAGCCTACGTCATTGATTCAGTCCTGCATGGAGAAATCGTGAAACTCTGAATATCAGCTGAAATTTTGATGCTGGGCGGGGAGAATGGCGTTGGGACCCAAGACGATAGCCAGAGCGAATGTTAATGGCATGGCAAATCTCTGGGATAGGGTTTTAGCGGTACCCTGTGCGTGGGACCTCGCCCTGTGTTGGGACAAGGTCGCCACTCTACAGCCACACTACTTCAGTTCCTTTTCGAAACGGATGGATTTCCTTAATCTGTTCTATTATGATGGCAACATGATTCAACACGCAATGTTTGGTATATAGCTAGCTATATGGGCTATGTGACTAGCAAAAATAGGTGTAACTCGACCCGCATGAAATCCTACATTTAGCTGGCTGTATGGTCCATGAGTAGTATCGCAACGTATGCGTTCTTATCATTCTACCCGCAATGTCTGGTATATAGCTCGCTACATGGGTTATATGACTGGCAAAAATGGGTCGAACTCGAACCGCACGAAATCCTATCTGTGGCTGGCTGTATGGCCCATGACTAGACGTATGGTTGCTTAGAAATCTTGTAGTCGG
>JAJMBI010000107.1:12529-36607 GCA_030572815.1 Starmerella asiatica | reverse complement strand
GATAGCCAGAGTGAAAGTTAATGGCATGGCAAATGTTTGGGATAGGGTTTTACCGAGATCATGTGCGTGGGACCTCGCTCTGTTGGGACAAGGTCGCCACACTACTTAGCCACACTACTTCAGTTCCTTTTCGAAACGAATGGATTTCCTTAATCTGTTCTATTATGATGGCAGCATAATTATACACGCAATGTCTGGTATATAGCTAGCTATATGGGCTATATGACTTGCAAAAATGGGTCGAACTCGACCCACATGAAATTTTACGTGTTGCTGGCTGTATGGCCCATGACTAGAAGTATGGGTGCTTAGAAATCTTCTAGTCGGGGGGGTTCATTATTTCGAGCATTAACTAGCTGGGGCATGAAATCCTACGTAAAGCTGGCTGTATGACCCATGGTTAATATTGCATCGTATGTGTGCTTAGTAATCTAAACGTTTAGTTGGGGGTGTTCATTATTTCGAGCAGTATATCATGATTAGCTGGGGCCCCGGACCTACCGCAAGAAATTTGTCGAAATCGTACTGAGTATACTCAGAGAGCTGGGTATTTTATAAGCATCAGGTTGCCTCCATGGCCATGATCGCGCCTCCACTTATATGAATGCTCGCGGTGTGCTAGGGGCAATTTGTGCTGTTAATTTATATAAATGCAGCTTAGACGCTGTAGACAGCCTCGTAGATATAGATGTGAGTACGTAGACTGTAGGTCCGGACGTATATAGTACTTCACATGGTGGCAGCTATGAGGCGCGTAAGACGTTGTTTAGACACTATACTGCCCTCAAACAATACATTCGTGACATTACATAGCATGACAGCTTGTATATAAATGCAATGTGGTTATTACATGACATGCTCAGTACCCACGGCAATTCACACCACGTACGCTGCACACCACAGCCTCAAGCCGTCACTAGTTCCTGCATTACTTTGCCGAGGCACCACGCCCCAACTTATATATTTAGTGTGTCACTTGGGTGATGGGTGCGTGCTGCTGGGCGTAGGAGGCTGGGGGCTATGCGTTTGCCATGTAAGTAGCAGTATACGAGCAATTTCGAGCAATACTGAACAATAAGCAATCAAATCTGATTAACTTACATCCATTACGGATAGTGGGATGTCACGAAATTCAATACGCCAGTCCACCTGAACCAAACGACGCAAAGCATCAGGTTACCAAAGCCTAAAGCATTGTGTTAATGGCCAGAACTCTCCATACTTCGTGATGTGAGTGTGACACCTCGACCTAAGCCGTTAGTACATGCAATGGTCAGATTTTTGAGCAACATATGAGCAATTACTGAACAATGAACAACCTGCAATCAAAACAGATTGAACCTTGTGAGGGCCTAAGCCAATGCTACATATGTCGTATAGTAGCTGAAATGTTAACTTACTTGCAGGCTGAACGTTGGGTTAAGGTGGTTTTTATAGGGCTTAATTGCCCCAGGGACGTGGCGAGGGTTACATGGACTGCCTTTGGAACTGCCTTGGCTACGGCACCGGCTCCTTACGGGTTGGTAATGAAACTTACCAGATTATTCGGCTACTGGGAGACGGTGGGTACGCATTTGTTTATTTGGTGAAGCAGCAGTCGTCGCAGCAGCTGTATGCCCTCAAAAAGATCCGCTGTATGTTTGGCGGTGAAAGCGTTGCGAATGCGATGCGCGAGATCGATGCGTGCCGGTTGTTGAGCAAAACTGGTAAAGTCGTGGAATGCATTGATTCCGCCGTTGTTCAGGAACCCGACGGGTCGAAAACTGTGTATTTGGTATTGCCCTTTTATGACGGTGGAACTCTACAAGATCGCATTTTAGAGCGGCAAGCAGCGGATCCTTTTACCGAATCGGAAGTTGTTAAGTATGCGGTTGGCATTGCCGATGCTCTGGCGGTCATTCACGGCCACCGGCAACGTATAACTGGTGAAGTGAGCGATTCGGTGGATCCTAATGAACGAGACAGGCTGCTTGATACTGAAATGGACGAATTGGTTCCATACGCCCACCGTGACGTGAAACCAGCCAATGTTATGTTTAATAAAAGCGGAGAGGCCGTGCTCATTGATTTAGGGTCCTGCACACCAGCGAGAATCGATGTAAATACACGGCAGAGGGCAGTGCAGCTACAAGACTTAGCGGCTGAGCACAGCACACTGCCGTTCAGAGCTCCTGAATTGTTTGACGTGCGTACAGGCACGCATTTGGACGAAAGCGTTGATGTTTGGAGCTTTGGGTGTACCTTGTTCAATTTGATGTACGGAATTTCACCTTTCGAGCGCGAAGAACAAGTGGCGGGGGGGAATATCAACATTAGTATTGCCCGAGCCATCTATTCATTCCCCGCAGAGCCGGAATACTCCGATGAACTGAAGGATGTGGTGCGGACATGTTTACAGCCGAAGGCGGCGAACCGGCCAACCATGGTGGAGGTTCGCGCCATGCTTAATGAACTTACAAGTTAGCTACTTAATGCCTGAGCAGTGAACCACTGCGTTATTTATTGAATCACATCGTAACTTAATATTTTAATACCTGCCGCTAAGGGTGTTGTTAGTCGTGCTATTTAACTTGCTAGCTGTGCTTGTTGTGCTATTAAATGTGCTAGCTGTGCCAATTATGCTGTTTACCTGTGATTGTCCTACTAATTGTGCCACCAATTGTACTACTGCCGGTCTATTCCATACTTAGTGTGAGATGGTGGGCCTATATATGAGCATTTGTTACACTATATTTTACTCATTGCGATAGCATTTACAGAATTTTGCTCAAACCGATTTTCCGGGAGCCTAATCTTGGTTATTCCCGGTCCGCGTCGCGTGGGGTGAACGGGGCTAGGGTGGCGCTAGATATATGCCAGGCTGGCGCGTGACCGCTCCGGCATGTCTGCTCCGATCGAGTCCGCCCAAACGAAGTACGCCGGCCAAAAAGGTTGGAATGATTTGGAGCCGGAAGCGCTTAATTTAGCGCTGGCGGCATCGCGTGTACGTCCGCGGAGACGCGTGGTCACACCGGCAGCGCTCGCGTCTGGCCCACCTTCGCGGAGCGTGACTCCATCGTTGGCTCCGAGCGTTGCTCCGACTCCACCACTGTCTAGGAGCGCGACTCCCTCTACCCTCCCAACTGCTGTACCTCGAAGTGCAACCCCACTAGCACCACCGCGAATGGTAACTCCATCGGCCCCACCCAGATCGGCCACGCCATCTGCACCTCCATCGGCCCCCCCGGCTTTATTAAGAAGCGTGACGCCATCAATTGAACAAAACACGCTCGCTAAAGTCGAATTAAATGCGGTGCTCGAGCTTTTAAACACGTTGAAATCGCGCCCTTCACGGTTGAACCCTTCGGAGAAGGCGTCCTGTGAATCAAAAATCAATGCCCAAGTTTCCAAACTATCTGAGCAGCACTTGGCGTTCGTGCATGAAACGCTAATGGTGGCCCTGGAAACCACCGAGGGTAAGGAAGCGGCTCGGCAACGGCTTGTTGACTACGCGTTGGTAAACAGTAATGTCAGCTCGTGGACGGTGCCCCTTAGAAGACTCGTGGACCAGCAGTGCTAATCATATTTAATTATATACTTTTCTTATTGCATTTTGTGGAGCCTTACCGTGCCATCATCACCAGCGCTAAGCACGTCGTTGCCGAGCCATTCAACGGAGTTCACCTCATATACGCCATGTGCCTTCTCTATGACCGTTTCAATTGCCCAATCTGAGTTAGTGCAGTTGTAAACAGCTACACGGCCGTCACCACCACAACTAACGATTCTGTTGTTAGGGCCCCACCTCACACAGTATATCGGTTCAGTATGAACAGTTGGCAACACACTTTCAAGCTCCCATTCCTCGCTCAAGACATCCCATCGTGCCACCGAGGGCAAATTGTTGAACCCACGGCCGCCATTCTCGCTGATTTTGCGCCACACCCGCACGGAGTAGTCTGCTGAGCAGCTCACCAATCGCATGTCCTGAGGAGCAAAATCACAGCTCCAGACGGTTGATGTATGGCCATCGGGGCCTTCTAAAGTAGCTACACATAACCACTCGTCATCATCGCGGCGCCAGATTCGCACCGAGTTGTCATAAGAAGCCGAGGCCAACACTTCTTCCTTGGGGTGCCACACCACATGCTTGACGTCCTGTGTGTGGTCCTGGAGCACAGCGGCACACTCGAAATCCTCACCGGATTCATCTACTTCCCAAATCCATACTGATTTATCACGGGAACAACTGGCTAAGAACGTGCCACTTTGCGACCACGCCACACGTTTAACTTCACTCTCGTGGCCCTCCAATTGAGCGAGAAACTCCCATTTCGGATCCTCAAATGCAAACACGCTGAGCGTGGCGTCAAATGAACCGAGGGCGAGTTGTGGAACATCTGGACGCCAGCTTATAGACCGGATGCTACGTTCATGCACACCTCGCAGTTCTTTTAATAATTCATGCGTTGTAGAGCTGCGAATCTGCGTTGTTTTGTCGGCACTCACGCTGGCGTACAACGGCAAAGTTTTATGCCGGCGAACCTCCCACACGCGCTTGCGGTGCGTCGCCACTTCCATACGCGTGGAATGAAGGCAGAAATGAAGCTCAATGGGCGTTCCTCGTGACAGGGACGGCTGTGAAAAATCCGCTGGTTAGTAAATCCGAGATTACCCTTTTTGGCGTGGAGGGGGGGGGGGGGGTTAGTCAGCGATGGCAGAATAGCGCTACTTCGACTCGAACGGGCTCACAGAACTTCATTAACTGTACTTCCAATAACATTAACACTCGCAACAACCACATCAGTATAAGGAGAGCATGAGGAAGTACGAATGATGATTTCAAATAGAATAAAATATTTACAAAATAGGTTTAAAATACACATTTTAGTTTTAGGACTTCTGTGCCTGCTCCTTAGAGAATCTGTCAACATCGATGATGAAACGATCGGCCTTGTTGCCGTGCGCAAGCTCTTGCCACGCCTCGTTCGACTGCTCCATCGTGATCAGCTCGTAGCTGGCAATGATCTTGTGTTTAGCACAGAGTTCGAGCAGCTTCTGTGTTTCAGAAATTGTGCCAACAATCGAGCCAAGGATACGGCGGTTCATCAACACGAGCTTTGCATTGTCAATAGGCGTGGTTAGCACACCAACAAATCCTACGGGGGCGATGTAGCCGTAAGGCTTCACGAGGTTAATGTACGGGTTAATGTCGTGATCATCAGGAACGGTATCAATCACCAAATCGAACTGGGACTCAGCGGCCTTCATCTCCTCCTCGCTCATAGACGCAATGAAGTGTGACGCACCTAATTCCCTGGCCTTGGCTTCCTTACGGTGCGAGCGCGAAATCACAGTGACATCAATGCCAAGTGCTTTGACGATCTTCGTGCCCATATGTCCAAGACCTCCAAGGCCCACAATAGCAACCTTCTGACCAGGCTGAATGTTCAATTGCAGCAGGGGCGAGTACATCGTAATGCCGGCACAGAGAATCGGTGCCACACCAGGAAGCAGATCTGGAGTTTGCAAAGCCTTGGGGACCTTCAGTGCGAAATGATCCTTAACAACGATCTTTTCGGAGTAGCCACCGCACGTGCACATACCAGGGAAGCGGCTGTCCGGGAAGCCGTACGTGTACACGACATCCTTGCAGAACTGCTCCGTGCCAGCTTTGCAGTATTGGCAGTTGCCACAGCTCTCGATGAGGCAGCCAATGGCGACCATGTCCCCGACTTTGTGCATGGTGACGTTGTCACCAACTTGCTCAACCAAGCCGACAATCTCGTGGCCAGGGACCATGGGGTAGGTCTGTGGGAACCAATCAGCATGAGCCCAATGCATGTCTGAGTGGCAGATACCGCAGTAGAGGATGTTAACGAGCACGTCCTGCGGCTCGACATCGCGACGTTTAAGGTCGTAAGGCTTAAGCACAGCTTCTGCGTTGTAGGCAGCGTAACTTTTAACAGTGAAAGGCATAGTAGAAAAGTGAATATAAAGACTGGTAGTTTAAAAGCAACGAAACACGTCCTTTTATACGCTTTTACTTGTTTACACTAGCACCCCGTGTGGTACGTGCATGTGGTGCATATTAGTCATCGCATACTGCATATCCCTGCCCTGATCCGGCTCGAGGGCTCGCAATTTTTCACGACGGATTTATGTCATGGCTAGTTGGCACGCTTAAAATTATTTGTTTGTCGTACAAATTTCTGAGAACGCTATTGTGAGCTGTAGGTATCAGGGCCAATACAGGCCAGTTTTCATTTCCAGCTTCGAGGCATTTTACTTACGCCAAACATCTGTGCATTTAGACATCGGAAGATTGCGATTCTGAATAATTCCGTATGGCCGTGTGGGCTGGTTCAAATTACTCCGGTTACGTCATGCAATCCCCTTGCACGAATAAGGAGCACGTTAGGCACTAACTGTCGCTTAACAGCAGGGTTCAACGAGCACGTGTAATACGTGTTGGTGGGTTTTGGCCCCACGTCAAAGTGAGTATCCCACCACTTACGCGGTCCCAACTCCCAACGAAGTCAGATCTGACTCCAGACCGCGTCGTAAACTCGTAGTGATCTCAACCCCGCTCATCTCGTTCGTGGATGCGGGGGGTTGCATGCTGATCGGGCATGGCACCATCTGCAAAACTCCATATGTACGTACGTTCCCTTTCCCATAGTATGGGGCAGCAGGCCGTGAAGAAACTGCCCACCTTGATCGGCCCCACACCCCCACACGAACCCCACGTTCGTGCCTAAATTAAGAATATGAAAACCTGTACACCAAATAAACACGAAAACTACATAAGCTAAATGGCTCTGTTAAATGTGCAGCTTCTAATCTCGTTGCCCACCTCGTAAGAATCATAAGTCGGCCGCCCGACGTGGCGGTTTTAACTCGATGTGAAAAATTATGTGGGAGCTGGGGTAGTTTTAGGGTTGGGAGATGCGACTGGCCAGCGCAATAGCCGCGGCCCAGCGCGCGCCCGTACGACACGCGCGGCAGTTACAAGCGGCGCAGCGGGCCGGCAACGAACTTATAAGTATATTTGGCGATAGTGTGCGCCAGCTGCCGCCTAGTTTGCGGGTAGAGCTTGTAAAACCAGAACTACAATTATATGCCCATCGCCGCGCCCTATTCGCCAAACTCGATGATGCCGGCGAAACCCTGCTGCAGATCTACGTAAATGCCCATCTTGGCACGCGGACGGTGGTGGTGCCACCCTCGCTCGTGGAACGGTTTTGTGCCGCACGCCGCATTGGCCCCAACGGCACTGCGGGGGGCCTCCTCCTCTCCCAAACAATTGGTGCAGTGGACATGTTTGTTGGCGCTGAGGCGGGCCGTGAAATGGTGCAGACTTACGTGCTTAATGGCAGTGGCGGCCTTGCCAATATGTACCTTGACGCGCTTTATAGTGGTACTATATAGACAATCGGCAATTGCATCCTTAATTGTGTACTTGTAATCGAACGCGTATTGCAATGAACGGTAAACGCCGCGCGGTACACCACTTCGAACCGGCATGTTCCGCTGCCACGCCACCGCACCCAACACATTAAAAATATACATGCTCTATATACCACTTTAAATTGCTAAGGACCCAACAAGTTTTGCGGGGTGTATATGAAGTACTAGCTCCACACAAGAGCCATAAACAATCACCGTCGTATAGATTAGGGTGAGAGCCAAACAGGGCGAGGGCTAGTTTAGTTGACCTAAACCTGCATGGATATTTTTAGCTGGTCAAGTTCTATATTTAGGACCCACTTTATGAACACGGACAGTACTTGTGAACCTCTGGGCGCTCAAGGCAGACCTACCTACGGATGCGACGGGACTCGTGATCGCCCCTTCCTCTCGCCGCGCCGCTGGAATGAAACGGCGAGTCAGGCCGTATAACGTTTGAAGGAAGCGTTTATTGCTGACTTCGGCACTGATGTGAAGAATATCTCTCCCCATCTCATTCCGTTCTGTTGGCACCGGCTCACGCTGAACTATAGGGAGCTGAGTGACTAGCTTCATGACCGCTACCTCTACTGTATCAACCGTGGTGTCTTCCGCTCGGTCGACGACTTTACCACCTAGTACCTTAGAGCTGAGCAGGCCGCTCCGTTATCGAAACATGCTCCTAACCCGAGACCTCAGCGGAACCGGAACAACCGCCGTCAACGGGGAGGCCAGCTGCACAGAGGCTGACACTACCAACTCCTAATAATGTATATTTAATATTTGCGATGACAATTAACTAAATAAATGGCTTAACGACATGACTATTGGGTGTGCGACAAGAATGCTGAGACTAGCTCAGCATGTATCGTTTGCCCTTTATATGGATGCCAGGCAGTCTGAGAGCTCTACCAATTGAATAACAAAACCTCCTAATTACCTGCACATTTACAATTGCTGAATTCAGAAATATAAATTGTGTGTGGTAAGGTGGACTGTGTTACCCAATACATATACTTATATGCACCTCCCTCCGTGGGGAAGGGTATGGAACCGCTGGCCCTGGAGGAGCACCTGCAGCGGGCACTCGCATTTGTGGCCACCCAGGCCGCCCAAATGCGGCGTGCACTCAAACAAAACCAGCTGCTGGCAGCAGTTAAGCGTGCATCCGTCATGCTCGGTGAATTGCGCACGGCAGACCTCCCTCCAAAGCAGTATTATGAGCTGTACAACGCATGCTTCGATGCTCTGTCGCAACTGCAAACGCACTTGCGAAACGACCATTCTCAGCATCATTTAACTGATGTTTACGAGATCGTCGAGTATACGGGCCATGTCTTACCGCGATTGTACCTTATGATCACTGTGGGCACGGCATTCCTCGCCACGGGCGATGCACCAGCCACGGAAGTACTTAAGGATCTGCTGGAAATGACCCGCGGCGTGCAGAACCCATTGCGGGGGTTATTTGTTCGCTATTACTTGGGCCAACGCACCGCGCCTTACCTCAATTTGAGCCCTCAATTCGCCGTGCAGTTCACCTTGACGAATTTCATTGAAATGAACAAACTGTGGGTGCGGTACCAGCATCAGGGGCACTCGCGCGAGTTCGATCAACGAACGGCTGAACGCAAACAGCTGCAAACGATTGTAGGCAGCAGCATCTTACGGCTGGCACAACTCGACATATCCATGGCGCAATTCGCCGAGATCTTGCCGTCAGTGTTGGATCAGGTAGTGCAATGCCGCGATAAACTGGCCCAGGAGTATCTCTTAGACGTGTTGGTGCAGGCATTCCCGGCAGAATGGCACTTGGAAACGCTGAATACGTTTTTGGAGTGTGTGCCGCATGTAGGTAGGGATACTGCCGTTGTGGGGGTGCTTGAAGCGTCGATGAATCGGGTCTTGGAGGCTGTTCCGGAGGTTGAAGCCGAAGCCGAGGCCGAAAGGACCGAAGCTGGGGCCGAAAGGGCCGAAGCTGGGGCCGAAAGGGCCGAAGCTGGGGCTGGAAAGGTTTCTGAGAAGGCTGAAGATAAGAATGGAGACGCTGAAAAGACAAAAAATGCAGAGGAGGATGCTAAAGACGATGTCGAGGATGCAAAGGTAGATGCAGCGGATGCTGAAGTAGATGCTGCGAAGGAAGATACTCAGGCAGATACTCAGGCAGATACTCAGGTGGATGCAAAGGAAGATGCTAAGGACGCTGAGATAGACTCTGAGAAGCTTAATGTCGAAAGTAAAGATGCGAAGGAAGATACTCAGGTAGAAGCAAAGGCAGATGCTCATGTGGATGCAACGGATGCTCAGGTGGATGCAAAGGATGCTAAGGAAGATGCAAAAGATGCTAAGGAAGATGCTGCGCATACAAATACTGAGAATGCACCAGCTGAAAAGGTAGGTGCCGATGCCGAGAAGGCTGAGACAGGCGTTGCCAATGCTGATGACACATTAAGCGAGGCGGCTGCCCTTTACTGGACCACAATTAAACGTCTCGATTTGAACCCTGCCGAGCGAGCAATGGTGGCTCGTGCACTGGCAGAGTTTCTTAACACCGCGCATAAACCCGTGCCACTTAACGACCTTTTCTCGTACGTTGCCAATTCCGGTGCCTGTGTTGAAATCGAGCAGTTTTTAGTATCATTATTCAACAGCTTACCCCTCAATTCTGTGCTACTGCAATTGCGAACGCACCCGGCTTTGTTGGTAGCTCAATCCAAGGAAACGCGCCGAGTTGTTGCGGAAAAAGTTGTGCAAACCTTCTTAAAAGAACGCACGCACTCAACAGATGCGGCCCAGACTTACCAAGTACTCGAGTTATTCGGTGTTTTACTGCAATCCGGTGATGTTGATGTTGCCAGTGTTGCCAAATTGCTGAATTTAATAACTACAGGCGATGCCGTGGCTGATCTAGAACTGTTGCAAACTACGCACCGCGTTCTTCGTAGTGGTGGGCAGCAATTGGTTACCCGGGCGGCGGGGATCGTTGTGTGTGCTGCCTTACGCTTGCTGCCAGTACGTTCAGCTGTGGCGCCCGTACTGAAATTCGTAAATAAAGTGTGCCACGACTTAGCAACGGTTAGCAACGCGCCATTAATTGCTTACCGCCTATACATTGCCAGTGCCACTTCGGCAGACAGTGCCGGTGCTGAGGAAGGTGCTTATGAACTGTTTGCCCAGGCGTTGACTGTTTACGAAGATGGGATCACGGACTCTGCTCAACAAGTCGTGGCACTGGCCGTGGCAATTCAACAGCTGCAGCAGTTAGCATCGTTTACCTCGGAAAACTACGAGCCGTTGGCACAAAGGTGTATCCAGTTTGGCCAGCGACTCCTTCGCAAGCCGGACCAGTGCCGTACACTGTTGCGGGCAGCCCACCTATATTGGGACAACAATCATAGCGATACCCGTAAAGTGGAGGAGACACTGAGTCGAGCATTGCGGTCGGCGGATTCTGTAATGGACTCTTTACAGAGTGTTGAACTGTTTTTGGACGTGCTCGACTGTCATTTATACTTTTTGGGCAACGGAGTTGCCACCGTTACGCCGGCCAGCGTCAATTCATTAGCAAAGCTGATTGCAGACAACTTTGCCAGCGCTCGCGAAGATGATGAGGAGGCGGCAGAGCAGTTAACTGCTCGTTTAGAGCGCACGCGCGCGTTTGTGCGGGCAAACGAGTCGGCGTTTCCGGCTTTTGCCGAAGTTGATATATAGCATAGATAGTAACCGTTACACGGCAATTAAAGCGGGTCCTAATGTGGTGCTTAGCGATAAGCATACGTCCTTTTTGGCCAGGGTTCTAGCCCACTACCTCACATAACCACATCTCGCCATTAGTGGGTTCACATTAGTGTGGGGTTATTCTACAAATTAAACATATCCATTCAATGCATTCATTTTTAAACGCGGCCTTCAACTAGCCTACTAAATTCAGCCCCTGTGCGACCATATATATGTAGTTAAGCTGTATATACTAAAGAGAGACCCTAGTAAGAGCAGCGAGTTGCGCCCCACATAACGCACGATAATGGCAATAAGCAGCAATGACAACAAACACATGGAAGATCTGGTGCGAGTGCCCCACGTAGTCGAACTTCCCCGGTGCCATGCGTTCTGGCCAGCGCACGGCATACAAGAATGCTCCAAAGATATAAAAGAATGCTTCGGCATACAGCCAGGGGCACGCCGTGCGCCGTGCAGTAGCTGCATATCCCAGTTCGAGGGTACCCGCTACAATCGGCAGCACGCCGCTCAATCCATAAGCCACAAACATCCCCGCGCGCACTCCACGGAATTCTGGGTGCCTAAACCGTTCCAAAAGCGAAACAATTGAACAAGCAACGCACAAAGCTGTGGTGATCGCCACAAACGTAAGCCGATGGCCCGGCATGTCGCTGTACCCGAACTCGAGTAGTGCGATCATCGACGCGGCAATCAGTAAACAAATCCCGAAATAATCGAGTTTGTTGCCGAACCGCGCCACGCGCTCGCTGTGGCTTTTCAACGCGTGGAAAGTAGCGCTCATGCCGAGACAGGCCACACAGCCCAATGCAAATAAAACGAACGGCCCGCCATTTCCGGGCACAACCGGTGAATGGCCATACCCTGCATTGATCCCAATCAATTGCAGCCACGCTTGCCACCGAGAAAGGGCCGCCTTCCCGATTAGGCGCGCGCCCCAACCCGCACTTCCCGACTGGGAAACACCCGGTGGTATTTGCAGGCCCCCCAAAGATCCATCCCAATAAGCCGACACGGGGGCCACCAAACTATAAATTACACTCGTGGTAAATTGCAGCACAGAGTTGCCAAACTCGTACCCGAGAAATGCCAAAACTAACACGCTGGGCAGCAAATGCGTATAGATATTCCCGGACTCGTTGTGGCGGTACGTGAGCGATCGCAGCACAGCTCGTAAGCTGCCGTGGGCCGGAATGTAGCCAGTAACTATATAATCGTTGTCCCTTTGCCAGTCGTCCAGCTCGTCGTGGGTTACGAGCCTCGGCACGGCCCACGGCTGCGTGGTTTTCGCCAATTTGGCGGGCTGTGAGCGTGGAGTCGCCTTCGGTTTCGGCATATCAACTGGATCACTCACGAAAAGCCTGTTTGCACATGATCTGGGCACGGCGGTCCCCAATGAACTCTTTGATGGCCCCCAACCGTAGGGGAACAGCTCAATCTGCGCTAAATCGCCGCATACAATGCTGATGCTGAATTTGATATATATAAACCTACGTAGTTGTACATTTAAAGCCTGGTGGTGGAGCCCATAGGAGCCGGTCGTATCCTGCCGTATATACCGTACCCCAATCCGCACGGCACCTAAGCAACCCACCATACGTATTCACATGTTCCCATGAACCAAATATTCACGAACACTTTAAATCACAAGTGGATAATCACAAGTAAACATTAACTATCTATATTCGTACTTTAAACCACATTGAGCAGTCCCAATGGTTAGCCGCTGGTATGCCCATTTCCTGGTATATATACCCTCCCCTCCATCACGAGGTAAGGGCATGTACGTCGCGAGCGACCCCGCGGCCTCGAAGGTATGCGTCGTGATGGTGGGCCTCCCTGGCCGAGGGAAAAGCTACATGACGCAGAAAATCGTTAGATATATGAGCTGGCAGAGCATTAAAGCAAAAAGCTTTAATGTGGGCGAGTACCGTCGGCAAGTAACCGCCCACCCCGATGCTGGATTCTTCAGAGCCGACAACCCACAGGGCCGGCAACTCCGCCGCGAAGCAGCTGAAAAGGCATTGGAAGACTTGCTGGCGTGGATGATCGAAGAAGATGGCCGTGTGGCTGTTTACGATGCGACAAACTCCACGCGCGAAAGACGGGCGTGGATCGCTGATAAATTACGCCAATGGCGCATTCATGGCCTGTTTGTGGAAACTGTGTGCGACAATGAAGAAATTATTCTGCACAATGTCATGGACGTGAAAACAAACTCCCCCGATTACATCGGCACGGACCCTCACCGCGCCGCTAATGACTTTTTGGCCCGCATTGAAGCCTACAAATCCAGTTATCAAACAATTAGTTCCAATGAGGGCCTCACTTTCTTGAAACTGAAGAATATTGGCACGCATGTGGTCGCCCACCATATTCGGTCGTATTTACAGTCGCACATCGTGTATTTCCTGATGAATTTGCACATCAAACCGCGGAGATTATGGCTGAGCCGGCATGGCGAGTCAGAGTATAATTTGACGGGTCAATTGGGCGGCGATGCGAACTTGAGTTCGCGAGGTTTACTTTACGCGAAGAAGTTACCGAGTTTAGTGGCGGAAGCCCTTGGACCGGGCGAGCATGACTTGACAGTGTGGACATCTACTTTACGCCGAACGCAGCAAACGGCACAGTTTTTACCTTATCAGCAATTACAATGGAAAGCCTTGGATGAATTGGACGCTGGGGTGTGTGATGGGCTCACGTATGAGGAGATCCAGCAAAAATACCCGCGTGATTTCGCCGCTAGAGATGAAAACAAGTTCGAGTACCGGTATAGAGGCGGTGAAAGCTATAGGGATGTCATAACGAGACTGGATCCGATCATTATGGAGCTTGAGCGGCAGGAGGATATCATGATAGTGACGCACCAGGCTGTGTTGCGGTGCATCTACGCTTATTTCATGAATGTTCCCCAGGAGGAGAGTCCATGGATGGAGGTGCCGTTACATACATTGATCTGTTTAGAGCCGAGGGCGTACGGCACGAAGGAGACGCGCATTAGTGCGCACATCCCGGCGGTTTCAACGTTCCGTACGAAGGGTGAGCAGCCAACGCACACGCCGCACAATGAATTGAGTCAAGGTTAGTGGCTACATACACCCAACGCAGTAGAAGCATACATATTAAAGTACAACGGAAAGCCTAGGGACTTAGAACCAGCATGCCGTGCTAGCGCATGTCTTGGAAGTGAGGCTAATTGACCAATGTAAACATAGATCAAGGCGCCGGCAGTGGCCGTAATCGCGGTGGCTCAAGATTTGTGATCGGTATACCTTGTTCATCTTTTCATGCAAGTACACGATCGTTCCTTCGCGGCAAGCCACGGCTCTTGACGCGCATTGTACGCATCGCAGTTCGTTAGTGGCTTGATCTTGGTGTACGCGGCGTTAGCTGTGGCGTGAACCCCCGCCCCGTGCCTCCCACGGAACGTCTCGTAACAGACAATAAAAGTAAAGTCTAAAAACTCAAAAGTATCAACGCTAATCGTCGTATTGTCGTATATGAACCAACGAGTTTTGGGGGTAACCTAGGCCTGTCGTCGAGGGCCTATTAAGCGCTCGCCGTACTAAATGTGATGCCATGATTAGCACTCGACTTTATAGCGCTTAACTTTGCGTCTATTTATATCATCTGCATATAATGTACTTTGCGCATCTTTATTCCCCATATATCACTCGTATTCAGCGTATACTGCATTTACTACGTATATCACCACACGGTTCGCATCCACGTTACATGCCGTCCATTTACGTACACTCTTTACGATGCTCAACTAGGTTATGTATTTTACAGATCTGTTGCTAGCCGCTTGTGGCCTGTTTGTGTGGCACGGACCGGTTTGTTGTGGCCGATTTGGGTTGCCGCTAGCCCTTCCCCTCGTTGCCAACCTCGCCCTTATCTTACTAAGTTTGGGACACGGTTCATCACCGTTACTCATCGTCGTAAACAACGCGTATGGAGACGAATTTGACCGCCTCCGTGGCAACGTTCCGTGTTTTCAGCAGTGCGAAGCCGTCGCTTGATGCTCCACCTCGTGAAGGTGACCGTATGGCCGCCACTCCCGTCACAGAGGGGCCGTTAACCCTCTCCAAGCTCGCCAGCAATGAAGTGACGTATCTCCAAGTGAACGACTTCACTCGTGCCATTCTTGCACGGTCGCGGATTTGGCGGGTCTCCAAACGCGAGCTCGTGATCCCGGCCTCGTTCGGCACGTATTGGCTGATTAAATTAACGGGCTCTTCACCGGCGATTGCGAGGCTCGACGCCGTGTTAAGGGGATTGTGCCGCTACGAAGTGGTTGCCAGTGATGAACTGGGCCACAGCGACGAGGAATTCGTTGAGGATTTGCTGGATTTACCGGATTCGCCCAATGCCGCTCAGAATGCACCATTTTCCGCTCGCGTGGCCGCTGCACGCGAAACAATTCGCAGGGGGAAAATGGCATCGATGCTAAACGACGTAAACAGCGAGAATTCGCCGTGGTCTGCGCAATTGCATGTGCCATTATCGCCCAATGACGGGACCCGCGATGTACCGCAGCTCGGCACGCCGCCCACGTCGCCGCCTTCAGCTGAACGTACAGCCAAGGAGTTCACGCCGGTTCCTGAACGGCCACAAGTTGGCAGTGGGTCGCCAGAAAGTATACCGAATGGGTCCAGTTTAACGGTAACGAAGGAAAGCGTATCAAAGGAGAACTTAACTACGGAAACTGAAAGAATTACCGAGAGTTTGCCCACTGCAGAGCAGATTGAGAGTGAATTACCCGAAGAGAGCGTACCCACTGAGAGCGTGCCCACTGAGAGCGTGCCCACTGAGAGCGTGCCCACTAAGAGCGTGCCCATTGAGAGCGTGCCCGTTGAGAGTGAAATACCCATTGAGAGTGTACTCGAAGAGAGCGAAATACCTGAAAGCATACCTGATAATGTGCTCGAACAAAGCGTGTTTGGTGATCAATTCGTGCTGGAAGTGCCGGACGATCAAATTGTGTTAGAGGTGTGCTCTGAAAGTGAATTGGATGTGCCCGTACAACCCACCAGTGACACTATTGTACGCAATGAAAGCACTGAACCAATGGTTAGCTATGACCGTAGCGAGAGCATGGCACCCAGTGAGCATAGTGAACACATTGTATTCGATGGCGATGAAAGTTTCTTCTACGATCGCACCATTGATTCTATTGTATTCAGTGAACGCACTAATGACCTTTTAGTGCCCATTGACCTCACTGGTGACCTTGTAGTGCCCACTGGGCGCACCAATTTGGTATCCATTGAGAGCTTGGCACGCGAGGAGGAACTGAGCAAACAGGAATGGGAAGAATGGAGCAAAGGACTCGCTGCTTTAAGAGGTTCTTCACCGGACGAAGCATTGTCACCTGCTTTAGAAACATTGCCGCCCACTTTGAAAGCATTGTCGCCCACTTTAGAAGCAGTGTCGCCCACTTTAAAAGCAGTGTCGCCCCCTGTAGAAGCAGTGTCGCCCACTTTAAAAGCAGTGTCGCCCCCTGTAGAAGCAGTGTCGCCCACTTTAAAAGCAGTGTCGCCCCCTGTAGAAGCAGTGTCGCCCACTTTAAAAGCAGTGTCGCCCCCTGTAGAAGCAGTGTCGCCCACTTTAGAAGCATTGGCCCGTAGCCCGCTGGCGTACGACACACCTTTCCAGCCGCGGTTCACACACCCGCTCATTCCGAAGGCCCATGTTTCGCGGTACTACCCGAGGCAGGTCCGTCGTGCACAGAGGCTAACTTCCGTGGGACCCGAAACATTGCATCAGGAGGTAGCCACTGTTGGTGGGTACATCGGTCTCCGCGCAGTTAGGGGGCTGCTCCGCAAGCCGTGACTATTGGGGGGGCTCTTCGATGCTTTGGATGACGTTCGCAGTCTGGGCGCGAAGGCCTCCGATATTTATTCTGCTATTTATTGAGCATATGTAACGATGAATGTCTCGTAAACATTGCAATTATTTTGACTCGCTGACCTCGGGCTAGTTGACGATGCAGCACAGCTGTGGTGTTTCAGTTGGTTAAATGCAACACATAAAATATTGGGATCGGATGTTTGGTATACAACTTTGTAAATTGCATAATGTTGTAACTAAATGTACATGTCGTGAGCAATGCAGTAGCTCGTATTTCTTGAATGAAATCAATTTAATTATTTTGTAACGACGTCGGGTCGTCTCCTGCGTTGTTTCAGTTTTGCATTTGCATTGCCGGCGGCATGGTTGTAAATGCGGGTCACAGCTTAGACGCACAGTGGGCGCGGGTGGGACCAGTGCATATGTGCATATATATGTGAGGTGTGATGAGGTGAAATGGGACCAAGGTAGTACGGCGTGTCATGTGACCTAAGACTGGTCCCAAATGCAGGATCGATGCATCGCCGGCTAGCATCGCGGGTGGCAGGGAACTTGCTAGGCAGCGAGCCGCCGGCTGGGGGGGCCGAATGGCTGGGGACCGGCCGCTTAATTGTGGCGACCAGTTTATTTGGCCAAAATTGTAGTACATAGCATATCAAACTCTCTCAGAATCGACAATATAAACACATATTTAATTGCTTTTTAAATTTACCGGGCGGCTGGGCAGCGGAGTAGCATGTCGGTCGCCAACGGGTTCCCCAAAATCGCCGGGGTGTTTTTCAGCATTTTTGATCCTGAACAAGGCTCCAAACCGTTGTGCCAGGTCCCCGACGGTGCTGTGAAAATCACAGACACCGCTGAAGTTGCACAGCCGCTCATTTCGTTCAATGCCGTGAAAAACTACATTATCCCCAAACCGGCCCTTTGCAACCGGTTAGTGAGCGTTTTATACAAAGGTTATCGCATAATTGGGTACCCGGTGAATATAGTAGGTCAACATTACGAACGCAATTCGTTCACGTTTAATTTATGCTTTGTATTCCCCGCTGGCGTGGACACTGCTCCCTACGAAAGCGTAATTGCGCGAACTGCCAAGATGTTACGAGCCCTGGAAGAACAAAGTCGGTACGTCAGTGATTCCACGAATTTGGTTGCCCTTGACAGTGCCATGGAACAGATGTTCCAGGACCTCAATAGCTTTTCCGAGTGCCAGATCCCCATAGATGTTTCCAACAAGCTGGATATTAAACTGTTTCCTATTTTAGAAGCTCCACCACCCATTAATGGATTTGACGTTCCTGTGGCTACTATGCGACTGGGGCTGTTAGTGGATGAAACGTGGGACCCGACATTGGAAATGCTGTTGCCACACATAAACGGCATCAATTCCGTGCGACGAATTGCCGACTTGGCCAGTGCGGATTATGCGCTGACCGTTTTGGCGATTCAGCACCTTATGCATTATGGATGTGTGGTTATTTTGGGCATTTTCCAGTTTGCCAATTCGTACGCTCCAACATCGGCCGTTACTGATATCACAAGACCACATATTTTTCATGAATTCTGTGCCTACGTTTATAAACACGGAGCGTCGCACACTGGTTCTGCAGTGGGGTCGAACCCGCCATCGCATAATGGTTCGACCGGCGTGTCTCATATTAGTTTGGCCGAGCTGCCCCAAACTGTGCATGCTCGTGCCAATTCTGGAACGTCGGGGGTGTCGGTGGGGTCGGTAACTCCTTATCTTTCCGTGAAGCAAGTGTTCAAATTGTATGCAGCGTTCAATGCTGGTTTACCGCTCAGTGCGTGGTGCAATAACCATCGCGACCTGTTGCAAGATATTGATTTAAACCGGTTCTTGGCATTCGGGCTGTTAAAGCAACTAATTTATCAGGTGCATACGTATCCGTTGTGGGTATCGCACCGGTATACCCCATCTCAAGCGAAAATCTCCAGCTGCGTAGCGGCTCATAACCTTGAAGAGGGGGGGGTGGAAGTGTTGCAGCGGTGTGTGGATTCGCCAACTCATATGGACGCGCTGTGCACGGAATTGCGGGCAAACCGTGCCACGGTCAGTAAAGTACTCAGGTCGTTAGGCGACTGGGCCCCGGTGAATATATAATTATGCATCCGCACACTTAATGATTGCTCCATTAACTATGCCAGATTGCCGCCACTGTACGCAATTCTATACTGCTAGCGATGCTATATGCTGTCAGTCTGCCAAACACTATATTTAATTGGCCAAAGAAACAGTTTATACTCTTAATGGATATAAAATATGCGCAAACACCAAATTTCCAGCTTCGCTATGGTTTTGGTGGGCCTTTAGTGACTCCCTGAGGCAGGCCAATCCGAGGGTCATTCACTACTATGGAAATCGCCTGAATAAACAGTTCATATTCTCAATGAATACTGAATTCGCATGAATGTTATATTTCCGACTACGTTGTTCACTGGTGGGGCCCTTTGGGGGGCAGTTGCAGGTAGCCTTAGGCAGACCAGTGGGAGGGGACATGCATCCCACCAATAAGTAATGATATCAACCAGATAAACAGTTTATGTTCCTAATGTATACAAATTATGCCCACATACTAATTTTTCGGCTCTGCTATGGTTTCAGTAGGCCCTTTAGCGAGGCCTTGAGGCGGGCCAATGTGAGGGGCATGTATCCAGCCCGCTAGTAAAGATATCAACTAAATAAACAGTTTTTATTCTTAAAGAAATTATGCTCATATACTAAATTTTCAGCTCTGCTATGGTTTTAGTGGGCCCTTTAGCGAGGCACTGAGGCTGGCTAGTGTGAGGGACATTCACTCGCCCACTAGTACGAAAATTGGCTAAACAAACAGTTTTTATTCTTGAAAGATGTAAAATATGTGTAAATGTTAAATTTTCAGCTCTGTTATGGTTTTATCTGTACTCTGTGCCAGTTGCACTGTGTGCCGGCTGTACTGCATATCAATTGCTTGTCAATTGTGTCGTATGCCAATTACACTGTCAATTGCATACCACCAGTTCTACTATATTGCTGTCTAATAATAAATATCACGCCGGAATCGCCTCCTCCTCCTCCTCAAGCGTTTCTTCACTAGTTCCCGGCTCCATTTCCGGCTGTTTGGGCACGTCTGGCAGCTTCTCCGGAACACTTGGCATCTTTACTTGCTTAACACCCTGCACACTCTGCTCTAACTCCAATAATTCACGCTCAACTTCCTCTTCGTCGGCTTTCGTGGTATTCTGCCTTAAAAGCTCCTCCACCTCGGCCTGGTACGCCCGGCCTTCGGCACTATCGTCCATGATTCTTTCCACTCTTTCAATGCTTGTTTCAGCGTTGATTTCCCGTAGAACACGGGCTCCCTGCTCTAATCCATAAATGACGGCACTTTGCACCTCAGCAAATTCGATTGAGGCGACCAGCTGCTCTAGAACCTGGAGCTGCTCATCCGTTTTACTGATAAGTTGCTTTTGGTACTGTTCTTTGCGTAAGAAAAGGCTTGCCCGCTGCCGGTTACCGGAGGCAAGACACTGCTTCGCCAGCGCATGCTCACGGGCCTGAACAACAGCAATGCGTTTTTGGTACTGTTTAATTTTGTCCCGTTGCGATTTCAAGTTGAAAATGGCGCGGTCCCGGCTACTCACGCGGGGGCAGGTCCACCATGATATGAGGCCCATGCTGCCATGCGTTTGAGGTGTGACCTTACCCGTGGGTTCCAAGCGTCCCAGCCATGGGTGTGTCAATGGCTTAGTCTTGGGTGCCAATGGCTTAATGGAGAGGAGGGGCGTAAAGTTGGTTAATTATCTTGGGTTGTTTGGTGAGTGGGAAAGTGTTTTAGTTCACTTAGTTGGTTTAGAATGTTGGCTAGGAATATTTATGTGTGATGGATATGTTTATTGTGGCGGCAGGTGTAAGGGTGGGGACGGGATACTACTCACTACAGTAGGGGTCCGCATTACTGGGGCTATCATTTAGGGGTTGTAGATTCTATACTTGTGTGTGTTGGAATGAGGTTGCTGGCTGGGCATACATCTGCAACTATTCAACTCGCGCCAATTGCCGGAAGTACGCCACGGCATACGCCATTGCAATCGAAAGGTGCTGCATTCCATACTTCCTCAGACTGCTGAACTTTGCGGTGGCGTAAGCAGTGTATTTGTTGATTAAACACCTTTAGGTACCTTCAACTGATAACACTTGTGGTTTCGTAAGGCGAAGAACACGCAATCACTCTTGGGGTGTCTCATGCTTCAATTGCCGCTTGATGTCAGTATATACGCAACATCTGTATGCGTTGAATTGTGTACTTCGCTAATGTGGAAGGCATGATCTCGATCTTCACTACTTCTACTTCAATATACTTAGGTGACTACATAAAAGCACCGAAGAGCACGGACAGTTCGCTGTTGAACGTTACGAAAGTGCATCAAGCATCAAGGCGCACGGAAACGCCAGTAGAGTAACGTTGTTGACGCCTTATCCACTTCCCTACTTACTCAGCTATAATTTGGAAGGAGCGTGAAGGTGATGACAGGTAAAATGTTACATTTATTGCTTTACAGTGCTTACAAGGTAGCGTACTACGGCGAGGTATATACCAGGCCATCATCTATTCAACTACTCGATTCGTGCTGATTCTCTCATACATTCTCTAATTAGCTCATCTCCTTGCCATGTGTTTGCTCGATCGCGATACATTTGCGGTTGTAAGTCGATCGTGGCGGTAATTTCCTCGCCAACTTTTATTTTCCCGTAAACGCTTTAATAGATATTGTCACTAACTGAAACTAATCTGTAAAGTCAACTATGTACATGCGCAAACTGAGAGCTAGCGTGAAAAAGTATAACAGCTAATTTACGGCTTGGGAAGTTTGCACTGATCACATATATTCCCTCTGTTCTTAAAATAGACCGGTTGATCATCTCATATTGTGGGGGTCTCCTCGAGTTATTTTAGTATTCCTGTGATTCGACATTTGGTCCGGCTCGCTCTCAGGGTTTTCATGGTCTAGGGTCTTGAGTCATTTGCGATGATCATTTAGCCGGTTCGTGCACGTTACGCGCACTGATCACGTGCGCTAATGCACCGCCTCATGCACCGCCATTCGCTGGCCTACGATTCACGTCAACTTGCCACAAAAGGTCGCCGATATCGTATTATATATCAGTTCTTGTAGGAAATGGCCCACACTGTTTAACTTTGGCTAGCTTGCATGGTACAATATGGATTTGATCTGACTTAGATCAATTCTCTCGATACGATGCGCACCGACACATGAATACACTACTAATCACTTAACAAAACGTGAGGGTAAGCACTGAATCAGGAGTGATTCACCTCCTTGACTTGCCCCACATGCAGGGTCGCGTAGCCCTACACCCAACCCTTCCTTAAACCAGCACATCCCACCTCCTAGCCCTATGCTTTGCCCTGCTCACTGCCCTGCTCACTGCCCTGCTCACTGCCCTGATCTGTATTGGGCTAGGGACCCCAGCCCATGACTTCTTCCCCATACACCACCGTTAATGATGCGCAGCAAATCTCGGATTCACATCCCAACATGCCACTTTCTTGGCAAAATATAAATGCTGGACAATCGAACGAATGTTCAACTGTTTAAAGCTCCTCAATCTGAATTTCCGGTTATCGTTTAGAATTATTGTTCATTCAGAACGTATTGTCGATAATTTTTTTACTGAATATGTGCCCATACCTTATGCCACATTCCCTTGTTGTTTCCCTGATCAAATCGAGCAATGTTGTTTTAGCGCCGTGCGGTTTCATGGGCACGCGCGTGCACCCACCACGACCCCCTCGACGACTCGAGAATTAATAGCCAAAGTTCGATTCAATAATCATTTTTGTTGGAAGAATTATTATATCTTCAAATGTATAGAATAATTAAAGAAATATGGTATTACAGGATCTTGATTTAGAACGCAAGAACAGCGGCAGCAATGGCAACAGCGCTGAGACCCAAGTTACGGGGCGACAGAGCAGCAGCGGCATTGGCGATCTGGACGCTAGGCGTGGCCTCGGGAGCCTCGCTCGGGCCAGCAACGCTGGGAGCAGCGCCACTAGGGCCGGCCTCCACGGGAGCCTCAGGAGCCTTGGTGCCCTCAGCCTCAGGAGCGGAAGTCTCAGGAGCCTTGGTGCCCTCAGCCTCAGGAGCGGAAGTCTCAGGAGCCTCCGTAGCGACAGGAGCCTCAGTGCTCTCGGCCTCCGTAGCGGCAGGAGTAGCCTCAGGAGCCTCCGACTCAGTGGCAGTAGAATGCTCAAGGCACTCAGTGCAGGTCTCAGTGACGAACTCAGTGTTGGTGATCGTCTTGACGCCCTCAGGGCCATGCTCCAGGGTCTCGCACACCTCCGTAGTGTAGGTGGTCGTGATCGTGGTGGTGCTGCCAGGCTCGCACTCGCTAGTAATGGTAGCCGTAACAGTAACAGGCACAGTCACAGTCTCAGCCCAAGTGGTGTGGTTGTGGAACTTAACCGACGACGAGGGCAAAGCGGACTCAGCATCAACGCTGCTGGAAGGAGCGACCGAGCTCGAAGGAGCGGCAGAGGGAGAAGCAGAGGCAGAGGGAGCAACCGAGCTCGAAGGAGCAGCCGAAGAAGCAGTGGCAGAGGGCTCAACAGGCTCAGAGCTCGAAGGCTCAACAGGCTCAGAGCTCGAAGGCTCGGCAGGCTCAGTGCTCGAAGGCTCGGCAGGCTCAGTGCTCGAGGGCTCGGCAGGCTCAGTGCTCGAAGGCTCGGCAGGCTCAGTGCTCGAAGGCTCGGCAGGCTCAGTGCTCGAGGGCTCGGCAGGCTCAGTGCTCGAGGGCTCGGCAGGCTCAGTGCTCGAGGGCTCGGCAGGCTCAGTGCTCGAGGGCTCGGCAGGCTCAGTGCTCGAGGGCTCGGCAGGCTCAGTGCTCGAGGGCTCGGCAGGCTCAGTGCTCGAAGGCTCGGCAGGCTCAGTGCTCGAGGGCACGGCAGGCTCAGTGCTCGAAGGCTCGGCAGGCTCAGTGCTCGAGGGCTCGGCAGGCTCAGTGCTCGAAGGCTCGGCAGGCTCAGTGCTCGA
>JAJMBI010000107.1:0-12469 GCA_030572815.1 Starmerella asiatica | reverse complement strand
CGGCAGGCTCAGTGCTCGAAGGCTCGGCAGGCTCAGTGCTCGAGGGCTCGGCAGGCTCAGTGCTCGAGGGCTCAACAGGGGCAGTGCTAGACGGCTCGACAGGAGTAGAGCTCGAAGTCTGGGGCTCAGGAGCAGTAAGAACCTGGAATACGTTGGTATCAAGGACGTTAGCCCAGTAAGGACCAGTAGTCGTATCCGTAAGCTCAGCGTTCAACTTGCTGTTGACGTAAAGGATGCGGATCGGGTAGTACTTGTTAGCCTCGAAGTGGTACTTAACGCGAATCTTGTTATACTGAAGGAAGACGGGCTGAGCAGTGTAGACCTTAGAGTCAATGATGTCAGTGTCGAAGTCGCCGCTGCAATGAGAGCCCTTGCCGACCTGGAGCGAGGCCTGGCCCTGAACGGAGATAAGGAACTCGTACTCGCCAGTCTTCGGCGGGAAGAAGTAGCCAACAAGTTCGACCGAGAAGTTAGAGAACGTGATCTTCTGGCCGTAGATCACATCCGTCTTAGCCTTATCGGGGAAGATGTTGAGCTTCGAGAAGTAAAGGTTGGTGATGCCAGTCTGCTGACCAATGGCCGGACCGTAGTTCTTGTAACCCGAAGTGAAGAACTCGTAGTCGTCAGGACTGAAGCCATCAGTGCCACCCAAAGGATACGGGTAGAACGTGGCGTTCCAGCCGTGCTTCGTGGTAGCAAGGATGGGGCAATCAGTAGGAGTACCACCCCACAAAGAGGGAGTAGTAGTTGCAGTAGCGTATTGAAGTAAAAGGGCGGCTGAGGTGAGGAACTTCATGGTGAAGAATCGTAAAGGGAAACAGGTCGTGGGTTTATATAGTAGAAGCTCCCAGGGTAAAACAGGGGTGATTGTGATTATTTACTGGAATGTGCTCAATGCACGTACCCCTAAATGCTGATCTAATTTGGGATGCTCACAGATATGCATGCAGGCCACATGCATGATGACTCCCAGTTGCCGTGCCCAGGGTTGATTAGTCGCGCCGGGGCTCATCTGAGTGGGCTGACGGGTGGGCGTTAAACCACCCGGCGGAGACGTTAATTAATAGGTTGATCGCTAGAATATAATCACCGTTTTATTAGTGATATTCAAGCATTCTCTATTTATTTCTAAAGACTCGTAATCATACTATCTGTATCTGCGTAAAAATTTCTCCTGAGTTTGTTTGGGGCGACGCGATTGCGCGAAATGAACGCGCTGCATATCCCACTTGCTCTCGCTCGAAAGGGGTAGTTTCCTACTTCACGTGCGTCTACATCACAACTTCGATGCACAGTCTTTCGGAGTATGATTGGTAGTTAGTAATGTGCACCTAATAAAAACCGCAAATGGTCGGAGTCATATGGGGACAAAACTGTTTGATTTCTGAGCGCATAATCATTCAGTATGGACGTTAAGCATTTACTTGGCCTAATTTACTGGGTTTTTGTACGATTCTTCTCCTTCTCGAACGCGTTATTACTTGAATCAGAGTCGTGCTTAAGCGACATTGCGCTCTGCATGCCGTATCGTAATTCGCGCATCCGTGGGCCCAACCTTCCAAGATCGCGTGTGTTTTATAGATCTTATAAAGCCGATGAGAGGCGGTCTGTGTAAGGTGGATATTCAGTGTCAAAGAATAGTTTTTGTAACATTGAAATTTATATATTTTCTTTGCATAGCTGTAGCGTAGCACCTGAGCCGAATTTTCGGCTAGCGCCGCACCCCACCCGAGGGTGCACGGCTAGCACCGGGCAAAATCTTTTTTTGCTGCGCCACGTGTGGGGCTAATAACAAAGTGGTCACGTTCCTGCATATTTAACCCTATGTGCATGTGTACGCGAAGAACTAACCCTTACCCCGCTTTGTACTAATCATGCATTCAGCCCTATTGGATCATGAGTGCATATGATTGAAAATGGCCTCATGTCGAAGTACTATGCGGGTGGATCTACTAAAAATATCTCGCTGGCTCATTTCGTACTCTAAACGGCGAAAGCTGCTTTCACACTCGTATATTTTATGCACCATATAAATTTCTATCAAGGCTTTTTTATGAATAAAGCCATCCCCGCTCATAGGTAGGAACAGTAGCCAATGAAGTATTGTCGAGGGTGACTGTCCTGCAGCCTGACGCTTTGTGTGCGTAAGGGTTATCGCCTCAACCTATTTTCATGTACGGGGTGGATGTCGGAGTTGCCTAACCCTGCAGCTCACATCGATACTCCACTCGTTCCCACTTAGAAAAATACGGCCAATGTCTGAGAGTCTAAGTGTTCCACTAAATTAAGCATGCTGCCGTGCTTTAATTAAAACATAATTCTAATGTTTGTCGCAAATTGACTGGAATTCAATGGATCTGACAATTGACCGATGTTGGAACGGCTAGAGCATATTTTCGATCGTTGTGAGCAGTTTACGAACAATTGTCAAAATTAGCGAATAATCATGAATCGAAGTAGATATTTTTAGACAATGAAGAAGAGAGTATAACCTGTGAAACCATACGATGGCAGGGGCTCATTCAAAGTGTGCCAATGCGCATATTAATTGACTGCAAATCGACTTAGCAGCAAACATTACTTTCTGTGAACTACTCAACGCGAGCGCGCGATCTAAACACTTTGAAATTAAAACAAAGGCGATTTTCATGTTACTATCCTCTGCTCATAACGTATACTATAACTGAGCCTTCTCTGAAAAAGTCAATGAGAGTGGATTAATTATTTTTGTCTTGTTTCAGCTTGCAGCTCTCTCCATACATAGCAGTATGGAAGGTACGATACGTTCAGGACCTGTCAGTGAGCAAGTGCATGCCCAACATTCCGTTTAAAGGTGCTGCACGTTCATGTTTTTTTACCCTAGGTGACTGCAGGTCACACACGTGAGACTTACGCATTACACCCACACAGCGGAATGTGTAACGGGTTCGGGTATTTAGGGCATATGTTTATCGAGTCGAGCGGATTTAGGGTTTTGTCTATTTTTAACATACTGAGTGTTCATGGTCTATATAGTTCCAAAAACTCGTGCATGACCGCTGAATCACGGGTAAGATTGTAGATCAGACAATAATGACGCACTCATCGAGCCTGCAAGGTGAACATGTCTGATACAGATCGGCGGCACCGGACAAATGTGGGGTATTTTTACCTCTTGAGTGGTTCAGGAACCAGGGGCGGTTTATATTGGATTACGTAAGCATGTCTGGTGTAGTGTATCTAGACGAGTCCATTATTGGAAATAGTCTTAATTAGATTACAGCAATCTGTAGCAATCTGATCTCCATTGGAGACCACTGCGACGTAACCTATCCATGCCACGCCAAACGTGTTGGAGTTTAATGTCAGGTGACACTCAACCACCTTAACCGTTTATAATGTGGCCTACCAGCACCCATTAGAACGGGGCCCAGCCATAGCTCCTGATTCGACTCTCATTGGCTGGTTGCCGGTACGCGTTATGGCCATCGACCTACATGCTACACCGACAAAACGCCTGTATTTGTAAGCAAAGTGTATTAGCCCTAACTACCAGCTGAAAGCAGGAGTAGGGTTAGGCCTCTTTGTGACATAGCTAGCACGGTAAGCGAACTGAGTGCCACAGAGTCATATGGCAGTAATACTAAGGTTGGTCCTCCTGCAGGCCACGGGAATTGCCAATTTTTATAGTGTAACTATGGTTTCAGAACCAGCTGAGTGGTATATTTATTAATGCTGCGAATGTGGGCCATTGTGCCAAATGTATGTGTGTTGTAAAGGTATTAAGGCATGGTATAGTGCTAATCTATCAAGTAGCTCATTATTGATGTCTTCAGCCCACTTTAGTCTCATTTGAACGGCTGCTTAACAATGAAAGAATGTCCCTTTTCACGCACTAATGCAAATACGACTCTAACGTTGTACCTCGCGTATAACTCGTGAATTTGGCCTGCGGGGCATGTCAAACAACGCTGGTTGTGTAATAATTACCAGCCGTAACTGCTAATTAGAGTTATATAACAACTTTTAGAAGCGTACAACATCAAAGTAGGTACGTCACCGTACTGGCGCCAATGCCATCGATGCATGCTACTTATATGTTCCTGATAGGATATGCATTAGTTTTGTTCAATAGCACGCAACGCAAGAGCATCATACTTACATTAAAAAAAGGAAAATTTCGGAGAGCCACTGAACCATGGAACAGCAACATCCCCAGGTGACGTCTACGATCCCGAGCGCCTATGGCAAAGCATCCGTGTCCCAATGATCACAGATTCCGACTGCCCGAAGACAGCCGAGGTACGGATCGCTACCATTTATAGAAAGGAGCGTTGCTTGAGCCCTCCAAGCCCGAAAGCCTGTAGAACTCGCACAACGCATACGTTTTTAAGCGTATCAGGTGTTTTATAAAAAAACAAGACTGCAGATGCGTACTGGCCATAGGTCACTAAACCGGAACATAAGCGCCACGACGATTTAGTGACGCGGCTGGTGCTTAAATAGTTTTGGCAGTGACCCTTGACCTGTTTCAAGGTCCACGCGTCGCGTTGCCGCGACCTAGCCCGGAGACATGAAACGCTTAAGGGTGGGCCTGTTAAGCACCTCGGCCCGAACTCGGATCCGGCAACACGCTGTGTGATACACCGGGAATGCGTGGCTCAGTGCCCGCAAATTCTAGCATCTCGGTTTTTGCTTCTCCTTTAGTGCTTTATATACTCTTTTATAGGCCCTATTCTTTGCCATTATACGCCTCATATTAGTTTCGCTGTTAACACCCACATATTCAACGACAGCCACGAGCTGTGCTACACGATGGGAGCCGGGTCAATGATCTGGCCAGTTGCTCATTTAGAGGCTAATCTTTCTAGTGGTTATCCCCTAATGTGGCGGGCTCCTTCATTGGTGTCGCATTTATGCCTTCACCTCATTTTATAACCTTTTGTGTATATATCTCAGGTTTTTGTATTGTATGTCTTCTGTTTCAGCTCCCATGCGTAAGTTATGCACTCCTTGCTGCTGTAACAGCAGTTGATGAGCCTGTAGTTGCTGTACCGTTGCGGAAATGGTGAACCCTGCTAGTGTAGCAGAAGCAGCACAAACCATCGCCCATGTACGGGTCGTTAGGATCCGGGGAGAATTGAATGAGATTTACGATCTGTCCGGTAAAAAAGCTGTTGGTTAGATTGCTGTGGCCCGCAATCTAACAAGACATTCTGTTCACTACATTGTTTGTTTCTTAATGAGGCCATTTTGAGTCCTTGGTGCCGTGCTAGAGGCCTTCGCTGAGGACGAGACCATACCCGGCTGCATAATGGCTTCTGTAATATCATTTTCGGTCTCTGTTATCGTCCAACACTTCTTTAACGAACTTATGGATCAGAAAATACTGGTCTTTGCCTATGGAGTCTGGTAGGGTTCTCCCAAAGCTGTATGGTTCAGAAATATATAGTATAGATGTGCTGTTACCTATTTCTGCTCTCTTAAAGTCCCTTGTTTAGCCATTTGCCGTCAAAATGACGTCCTGCAGACCGTCTATACGCGCGGAAAGTGTGAAGTAGTTCCGCTTCAAGTAAATTTGTTAAATTTGTGTAAACAGCCAGTGCCGTGTACCTCTTCAGCGACGCTGTCTTTAATAAATACCCCTATTCATTTGCTGGCTGGACGCATAATGTTGACCGGTCCGAGGATTAGAAACGTAGCTTAAAGTGCCACGCATGTGAAATACAGCCAAATAATTACCTTCAGGTCTTACGATTCCATCATGGTGTTGAGTTTTACTATGAACCGACTCGGTCTACAGGTACTCGCTACGTACAAAAGGCACACCCACCAAACGAGTATGGTTAATATTTTATATACACGAAAAAGGTCGAAATGTTCTTTAATGAGCATGTTTAGAGGCCTCTCAGCTACTCATGGGAGTATTTAGTTCGCACACCTCCTCCTTTAATGCCAGCTCATCCTTGCCATGGGGACTCTGTGCGATGTCAGGTGATCACGTCAGGCCGCCATTAGCACACTTCGTGCGACAACTATCGGATGCACGACGTATAGTGAATATTTAGTGTGAGATTTTAAATGTTTAGATATCTTTAAAACTGCTCTTATGATTTATTCTGTAGTTACTTACCAATGTCAACTCAACCTGATGAATATGACGTTTCACAAAACCACGCACAAACCGATCTGTTGAATTGAGTGCAAGACTATACTTATGCTGTAACTGCATTAAAATGAGATCTACCGGATGTGTGGAATCATTGCCAGGAAGCTCTAGCATACTCTCTTGAGGCTTCGGCAGTATATGCGGGCTAACTGCGTAGATTGAAATTGCCAACAGTTAAATATCTAGACAAGGAGCCGGGCAAATGCGCGATTATCACCGTTTAGATCTACATCTTCATCCAGTTACTACGACACTAGACTGATGCATTATATTTAAGAGAGCTGGCATGATTTTTTTAAAGTCTGTTAAGCATTCTACATATCCATTAGGCAAAAAGTAATAGCACTCCTTTCCCAATATTATTTAGGTCGCTTTACGCTTCGTGCGGGGTAAATGTGACTTATCTGCCACTACTCCGCGATGATAACAACCAATTGCGTATTCACTCATGGCCGCTGTGTAACTTCGTCCCACGTGCGTCACTCCGCGGAGTAACAACAGGGTGAAGGCTTAGCCGCAGTGCCTTTTCGCAGTTTGATCTTTGAAGTGTACGTATCTAATTCTGGTCAACAAGCTTTCGGGTGAGCACAAACTGGCTACAAAACTGCTAATTCTTTGAGCCTGACTCCGGTTGAGACGCATTTAAATTCAACGATTGTGCAGCTTTCTATTGGCCGCCGATAAGCAGTTCCGATAAGCAGTTTGATGGCGACATGTAGACATGTAAACGCACGCTCGATGGCGTGATGCGGCACCAGTATTGAACAATCATGTTTTCCCGAAATTTTTATATTTCGTCAGAAATGAATGAATGGCGTGTTTGGGACAATACCTTATATAGTTCTAGGTACGATGTATGTGTAAATTGTACTAATGTTCATTTTAAAAAGAGGATGCGTACTGTTTAGGCACGTTCTTAAGGGTTTTGCAACGATATCCGGCAAGGGTTACGTAAAAGGCGCAGGGTGGCTTAATTATGGATCTTAATCCGTTAAAGAGGGTTATGATGTTTAGGGTCTATCATGCACGGCGGCTACCATCTTTGATTTGGTCACAGAAATGTGCAAAATCTTGCCAAAGAAACTATAAACTTACGTTACACTGCGTTCATCTATAGTATTTATCTTGTTGGTATGAAATCCTAAAACTGATCACCTCTTGAGAGTAGGCTGGGCCACTCTAAGATTAGCTTTGAACGGAGCTTGGCGCCGCGGCGATTCAGATTGGCAATAAACGCCCGCCTAATGTTACTGCCCCAAAAAATATGGGGTGACGTGCATTGCATGGATTTGAAAAATCACACAATTGCACGCTTACCTGCGGCCTTCTCTACAAGTATATATATTCCCATTATTGGAGTATAAACACTACCCTAAAATGTCTGAACAATCTGCACCTTTAAACAACCCTCCTAACGCTCAATCCCCACGCACGCCTCAGCGTGACGCCGTCGATGCCAAGTTCCATCTCAAGCCGTTCGTGTCGGTAGGCCCGCCTACCGAGAAAGTCGACTATGCTGACCTTGAGGCAATTGACTTGGGCAAGTACGAGGAAGGTGACAGTGAGTCTGCGGTCAATTCGCGTAAAGCTCTTGCTAAGCAGCTTCGTGAAAGTGTGCACACTCGGGGTTTCTTCTACATTACCAATCATGGCATTGAATTAGAGACTATCAGCCGCTTGGAGGCCATCGCCCAAGCACTGAACGAGACTCCTGATGAGATCAAGCACAAGTTCCTTTCGGGCTCCCTGAACTCGGATGACGATGTCGACACTATTGGTGCCGAGAGGGGTGAAGGTTTCAAGCCGCGCAAGTACTGGGGCATGGCCAACGGTGTTCGTGACAACATCGAGTTCTACAACCTCACTGATCTTGTTCAGGATGAGGCGCTGGAGAAGCGCCGTCATCCTCCAGTTATCTCTGCGTACCTCAATGAGATCGCAAACTATTACCGGTTCGTTCACGAATCCGTCCTTAGGCGCTTATTGACACTTTGTGACATCGCTCTCGAGCTTCCGGAGGGAACTCTTTATGACAAGTTCTTCAAGGTTATTCAGGGCGACTTCAACAAGTCCGGCAGTGGTTATGGCCGTCTTATGACGTACTTCGGGCACAGCGAGGAGGAGAACAAGCTGACGGACGACACGTGGTTGCGTGGTCACAGCGACAGCACGGGTTTCACTTTCATCGCGAGCCAGCCGATGGTGACGTTGCAGATCTTGAACTACAACGACCGTTCTTGGCAGTACGTTCGGCACGTTCCGGGTGCGCTGGTTGTGAACGTTGGCGATGCCCTCGAGTTCCTCACTGGTGGTTACTTCCGGTCGACGATCCACCGCGTGGTCAATGCGCTGCCGAGTCAGCGCAACCACGTGCGTCAAACGTTGATTTACTTTTCTCAACCGGCGAAGGACACGGTGATCCAGCCTGAGGAGATCAACTCTCCGCTGCTTGATCGTCTTGGTATCCACAGCCCTGAGGAATGGAAGCGCATCACGTTCGAGGACTGGGACCTTGAGAAGGGCCGGCTGTTCGGTAAGTCGAAGCTCAACCTGCCCCCCGGAGATTGGCCGGTTCCGGTCAAGATCCACGGGCGCTATGCTGAGCGCTGGATTCCTACTATCAATGCTTGAATTATGTATCGTTTTTTTCTTTATAATTAGTTCTTCTCCTCCCAATTTGGAAACCCTACAACGGCAGTGCTAACCAGATCAGGGGAAAATCTGGCCAAGTTGGGCGTTTCTGCATTAAAAACAATATAAGAGCTTTTTGAGTATAAAATTAAATGTGTACATTTGGTTCTAGAGGTCTAAGACAGCAATTGCGTCTTATATTGCGTGCGAGCATTGGTTGTGACAAATGTACGGCGCACGGCAGCCGCAGGCTATTAATTAAACCCTAGTAAATATTTACCCCACGTGGCTGTTCGGGGATTGAAAAATATGCATGTATGTGGGTCAGGATATTGGATGCTCCGCCACTTGGTGGTGTATTCGTGCTTGCATGTGAGATAAGGATGTTGACACATACATATCGTTATCTGTCACGTGATCTGTAGATGATCTCTTGTCATCGGCGCACCGCACCGAGTCGTGGGCATTAGCTTTTTCAACGCGCTTTTATAGTTAACTGTACTAGATAATCGCGAATACAGGTTATGTGGCTTTTTCTACAAATTCCGCGCATTTAATAGCACTTTCTAGCATTCTTTGAACTTCTTTATTCAGTGAGGTAGGCGCAGTTGGCCTAAAAATGGGACTTACTCCGCGGAGAAAACCTTTTTGCCACAGTTTTGATTATACTTTGGGGTACATGTATTCGATAGTTGCATCCCATGTGATATTTCGTTTGCCATGCATGATCTAGTGCATTAATGATATAGTATAAACACCGCCAATGAAGCAATTTCAAAAAATTTCGACATTATGGGCTACATTGTACGCAGTAAGGCCGCCGCTACCTCCTCCTTGAAGAAAGTTGGGGAAACGGTGGTGAAATTCGTTAAAGATGATCGCGCTTCCCTCGAAGAAGAAGAAGACATAGTGCAACTAGAAGGTTCTGATCTACCTAAAGTTCGCTGGTACCGCTCTACGTTCTACAATGCAACGATTTTGGGTCTTTGTAACTTCCTCGCGCCCGGTTTATGGTACGCCATGAACTCACTGGGCGCTGGAGGACTGGAAAAGCCATACTTAGTTAACGCATCTAATGCTCTTACCTTCGGGCTGATGTTTCTCACAAACTTGATTGGGTCAGGCATGGTCCATATATTTGGACTTAAGCTTATGTTGGTCATCGGTAATATGGGGTTTGCACCATACGCCGCATCTTTGTATTGCAACCTTCGTTTCGGAACTGAATGGTTTGTTCTAGTTGGTAGTGCATTGTGTGGCTTAACTGCTGGGTTTTTCTGGATGGCGGAGGGTGCCATTGCCATTTGTTATCCTGAACCAGCGCGACGGGGTAAACTGGTTGGTTACTGGCTGTGTTTCCGAGTCCTGGGACAGTTTGTTGGTGGTGCCGTCAACCTTGGTATCAATCACTCTGATGAGCAAGCAGGTGCTGTAAGCTACCACGTGTATCAGGCATTCATTGCATTACAGGCTGTTGCACCGTTTGTTGCATTGTTTTTAACCCCTGCAAATAAGGTAGAGCGTCTGGATGGCCGAAAGGTAAAATTAAACACCACTTCTAGGCCGTGGGAGGAATTCAAGAAGACTTTGAAGCTATACTTCAACCCAAAGTTTCTTCTTCTCCTTCCTCATATTACACAAGCGGTATATCCTGAGGCGTTTATGTTCACTTATGTGGACTACTACTTTTCGGTTCGTGCGCGTAGTTTAGGGTCATTTCTCAGTGCAGTATGTGCCATGGTCGGCGGTGAGGCACTGGGAATCTTTCTTGATACAAAACGAATTAGCCGGAAGACCAAGGCACGAGTAGGTTACATTTCAGTTATGGTGCTACAAGGTGGATTCTGGATCTATAGTACAGTGGTCCAGCAGGACTACCAGAACCGACCCGAGCGACCTATGTTTGACTGGGTGACCCCTGGTTTTGGGAGGGCTTTTGCACTGTATCTGATGCTTGTTTTAGCGTTCCAGATTCAGTATTTCTTCTGCTTCTACCTCATAGGAGAAATTTCAAGTGGACCGGATGAAATTGTACGTCTCGCTGCAGTGCTCCGCGGCTCTGAATCAGCGTCACAGTGTGTATCCTATGGGTTGAGTAGTGTCCAGGGGCTCTTGACTATTGGAGACTCGGCTATCAACTTTGGACTGTGGGCATTTTCCATCCCGTTTACTTTCTTTGTGATTCGTAAAATTGGTGTTCCAGGTGGATACTCCAGTGAGAACCTTGATGCACAGCTTATTGATGGCAACGTATCGGAGGAGAAACTGCCAACTGTTGACTCCGATGAAGTAGAGAACAAAGATGACCAGATCATTGAACAGCGCTCTATCGATAGTAGTGATTATTAGTTTTATATATATTTTCATAACATCTTAAGTGGTTAATCCGAGGCGCAGCTGCATTTGGATTGCTAATACATTTCCACCCAATATGCGTACAGTGTAATGCATAGCAAGACTCTTAACATTCGGTAGCTCTCTAAAATGGTTAGCAGCCGCGTTTTGCGTGGCAACAAACTAATAATTTCCTTGTGTATTCGTTTATATACTGACCGCTAGTGCTGATGTGCTATGAGCTTGTATCACGTGACTGGCAAAACTCCGTCAAGAAGCTGTAAATGTTCTCTTGTTTGGCATACTTCTTCTATATATTTAGGCAAAAGCATCTCCAAACAGCTTCAGTGTGTATCCATATATTGCTTAGTAGTGTTATGTGATAGGGTGTGTATTTACGCGCACGTAAAACTGGACTTACAATACACAAGCTACTTAGGTCTCCTATGCAGCGCCATACTGTGGAGAGTTCCATGATGGGCATGGGATATACACCCAAGCCATCATTGGCAATTTAAGTAAAATTGATAGACATTGGGCAATCTTGCCGACATACACAACCTAGGGCGACCCCTGTAGAAATCGGCGGACGGAACAGCAATAATAGTGGAACGATTCGAATTTCCAACGTTGAGCGCATGAACATAGGGTTAGTGGACCACATGATACGACCAATAACGCGTGTCCTAGAGTTTGGGCGGATCACAACGGTGTGGGGTCAAAATTGAAGCGATTTTGTTGTTCATCACAGAAAAGCCGCATTCATTATAGTACTGTCGAAAATAAATCCTATAAAAGTGAAACTTATGATGATAAATTTTTAAGAAGAAATTAAAATTACCCGATGAAGCAGCATACCTGCCAGTTCTGCATATCTGGTGTCGTGTATATTTGGCTCCATATAAAGGTGAGAACAAGTAACCATCCAAAAGAACTTAGGTGGTAACTTTGAATACAACGGTATTATTTCCATATGCTGTAGCACTAAAGATTTAACGGCGATTTAATGGCGAAATCCTGGTTGAGTTTTCTCGGGCTGTTTTGACAGTAAAATCAGCGATCTGGGGCTGATCAAGTGTGGGCAAACTCCCAACGAGAGAGAGTCGGTAAAGGCGGGCTAGGGGAGCTACACGGTACTGTCTACCAGGCAGACTACTCGTTACCGTTATACATCAGGTGCCTAATCTAATCGTCTAGTCGGGGGTGTTCATTATATAGTGCAGTAGTATACCCATGATTAGCTGGCGGCCTAATAATCCTGGACCTACTCGCAAGAAATTTGTCGAAAATTTTTAGGCAGACGCAGGGAGGATCTATTAAACTCAACCTAATGACTAGGGTTCGCCACACGTAAAC
>JAJMBI010000106.1:0-38171 GCA_030572815.1 Starmerella asiatica | reverse complement strand
ACGGCACTAAGCCAGCATTCTTTTAATATCAGCATTAGTTTCATAGATTTCATTTTCAACTTTTTACTACCTGAAGCAGCCAACAGTAGCAAATCTATTAACTTTTTGATCGTAAGTCTTCCGCGGCATATACACAACATAGATATACATAAACGTACGGCCCATTTTCAGGCATATCACACGCAAATCGAAGTGGGTACGCAACTGAGTGCACAATCTGCTTCAGTGTGCCCTCCGCGAAGCGGCTGTTTGACTGAAAGATACATGCCACGCGGTGGGGGCAATGGGAGGTGCTTCCACGACACTGAGTATCCCTAGCCAGCACATGATCCTTGGTTAGGCGCCAGAGAGAGTAAATGAAGACTAAAAGGTCAATCCTCATCCCACTCAATCTGACATGGAGCAAGGCCATGCTCCCCAACCGGCGTAAAACGTAGCAAAGGTACCTTTAAGCTCTTTGGGTACGTGCCTCTTGTTTCAGGTCGCATATAACGCTCAATCACCGCGTATCCGAAGACACTAACGCATTACTTGCATAAACTACATTACACTACATAAATCTAAGAGCGCCGCATGTTCTCAATCGCTGCATGAACGCTGCGGCGTTCAGCCTGAAGCTGTTCTTCAAGCTGCTGTCGCGCCTTCACTTCGGTGTCAAACTGCGCCCGCAGCAACGCAAGCTCCAGCAACGCGAGCTCTAATTGACGCTGCACCTCAGTTCCTGGCGGGGGAGGCTCCACGAGCGTGCAATCTGCGGCATCTTTGCTCGCTTCAAATTCGGTCCGCACGCGTTTAATCACGGGTGCCAGCACATCATCAATGGGGCTCACGACATTTGCGGTCGAGATTGACGCGTTTGCGGTCGAGATTGACGCGTTTGGCGCATACTCGATTAACTCCGTTGATGTATTACACGTCTCGCGGTAATCTGGGTGTACTTTCGCCATGTGGCGGCGATTCAAGTCGCTGGCACGCGAATAGCTCGCGTCGCAGCCGAGGGGACACGAATAACGCGACATTAAAAATGGTAGTTTGGAGGACTCAGAAGGGTAATCGATTAAGTGGGTTGCCACTTGTATGTGGCAGGCATTGGCTCGCGACCGCTCGCGACCGCTCGCGATCTGGGGGTCACCGCTATCGGTCGCGATCTGGGGCAGGGAAGCTGGGAGTAATGGCTGTAGCTGGCCTCACTGGTACATGGCTGTACAATATGGCTGTACTATATGGCTGTACAAGATGGCTGTACAAGATGGCTGTACTGGCAATCCTAGCATTCAGCATATACAATCGGCACATATCGGCACGAACAACCTATATAAACTAAATAAAGCCTACTAGCTAGCACCTTATAGTGGATTGACAGCCCCCCCAGCACCACAGCCCCCCCCGTTCTGCACCTCGTTTAATCCCTACTACTTTTATGCTATAAAACAGCTAATTTAGCATTTCCCGTACAACCTTGGCCCCAAAAACCCCCGGCGTGCGGGTTGGGATGGGGCAAGGCCGCACTGGCGAACCAGTGAAACATTTGCCTTCAAACATGCTGCTGAAGTGGAGTGCTGGGGCTGCTGGCGTGGGAATCGCGTACGTATGTGAACACCCTCCATTACTTGCTGATCTAGGCTTGCGGGCCGACCTGGCCGGCTACCATTGGCTCACGCCATTGATCCGCTACCTTTACGCCATTGTTGCTGGCGGATACTCCCTCATTCACCGGAGTAAACCTAGGCATCTTGTTGATCATTTGGCCCGCTTTCTATGGTGGGAGCAGTACCGCGATGCCGAGCTGCTGATTGATTTGCAAAACGTTTTAGACGAGATTGCTGATTTGCAATCACAAACCGTGAATGCTGACGATAAGCGGCTAGCCGCGATGCCCCGGGCTGTGTTTGGCGAGTCCCGCGACTATCATGACCTTGGTTTCCAAGGAAAAAACCCCGCAACGGACTTCAGGGGATCAGGAGCGTTAGGCCTCCTGTTATTCCATGACTTTTGCACCACACATGCCGACAAGTGCCGGCAAATCGCCACGGAGTCTCGGTCTACATCATCACAAACTGTGGAAAACGGTCCCTGGTACCCGTTGGCATTGGTGTCCATCAGGCTCGGGGTCGCGTTGTGCAATGTGCTTAGGCGCGAAAAAGTGCTGATGTGTGCTGTGCTCAGCTGCAATACTGAACCGCGGGCGTGGGAGCAAACACTGCGGGCTGTTCATGCCCTGTTGTTGATGAAATTCCACGAGCAGTGGCTCGAGGCTGTGCGTACGCGGGCAATCACGAACTATTTTGAAAACGAGATTGTGCTGCACGATTTTGAGGCGAATTTGCCCGTCACCGTTTACCGTCTCACCGTGCGTGATCTTGCTAGAAGATAAATTGTATAATATATGGCATCACTGCCATCACTCAGCAATATATGCTAAGTGATATTGCCCCTGATTGAAAAACACACAACTCATACCAGCGTCCAAGTTAAGAACCCCATCGTCGGTGTACCTTGTGCATGAGTACATCGAGGGGTATAATATAACATGAGTATAAGCTAGTGAAAGGGCGTGCTAAGTTAGTGTAAGTGCGTGCAACTGCTACGTTAATGTGAGTGCAATTGCTGAGTTTGTGTAAGTGCAATTGCTCTATGTAAGTGCGTGCGAGTGCTAAGTTAGCGTGAGTGCAATTGCTAAGTTAGTGAAAGGGCGTGCTAAGTTAGCGTAAGTGCAATTGCTAAGTTAGTGTAAGTGCGAGTGCTACGTTAATGTGAGTGCAATTGCTAAGTTAGTGAAAGGGCGTGCTAAGTTAGCGTGAGTGCAATTGCTAAGTTAGTGTAAGTGCGAGTGCTAAGTTAGCGTAAGTGCAATTGCTAAGTTAGTGTAAGTGCGTGCAACTGCTACGTTAATGTGAGTGCAATTGCTAAGTTAGTGTAAGTGCGAGTGCTAAGTTAGCGTAAGTGCAATTGCTAAGTTAGTGTAAGTGCGTGCAACTGCTACGTTAATGTGAGTGCAATTGCTAAGTTAGTGTAAGTGCGAGTGCTAAGTTAGCGTAAGTGCAATTGCTAAGTTTGTGCGAGTACTAAGTTTGTGCGAGTGCGTGCAATTGCTAAGTACGTGCTAAGTTTGTATGTTAGTACATATATATATAATTAGTTCTCGTGGATGAGCTGCTTGAACGACTCCGGCGACTTGCCCTTCTCCTCCGTGGCCTTGACAGAGCCGAGCTTCTTCTCAGCGTACGCAGCGGCGTAAGGGTTCAAACGGTTCAGAACCTCCTTATTCTTAAGCGGGTTGCGCTTCTGCGGGTTCACGCGAGCCGTGCGGGCCTCACCCTTGGAACGGAGAACGCTTTGGATCTCGTTCGAGTTGATAAGACCAGTGACGTCAGCGTTGGCAACAATGTTGCGCGGGAGGTGGTAGCCGACCTTACCCTCAGGGCCCCAGATCTCATCCAACGCCTTGAACGCAGACTCGGTCCAAATGACGAAGCGGCCCAAATGGGCACCCGGAGCGAGCTGCAACAAGTTCAAGGAGGCAACATTGGCCACCTCAACACCGGGAATGTTGCGGAATGCCTTAACAATGCCCTTATCCTCCTTGTAGATAACCAACGGGCCACGGCGTTGCGTGAAGCGGCGGCCACGGTACTTACCCTTGCCCGCACGCAGATTCTTGCTGCGAATAACCCTCAAGATATCGTTATGGGCACCGACCTTCTTGAGCAGCTCGACGGCCTCCTTGGATTTGGAAAATGACTCAATTTCGTCACCAACAACCAGGGGAACCTCGGGAATCTGCTCAATGCGGTGGCCACGGGCCAAAACAAGGGACGCAACACCAGAAGCGGCAACGGCAGCAGCAGTGGCGTAACGCTTCTCGTTCTGGTTCACCTTGACGTGCCATTTACGCCAGGTTTTCGTCGGGGCAAACATACGGCCCGAGCGGCACATGTTGCCGAAGGCGGCCTGGCCCGCGGCAAAAGTGCCGGAGCCGCTAACACGAGGAATACGCGCAACGGCACGGCCGGTACCCCACGATTCGGCCGAGGTTTGTTCGCCAGCGTTGGCGGCAACAGCGTAGGCCTGGCGGCGGTTCTTGTTCATGGCAACAAAGACGGTGTGGACAACATCCAAACGGATGGGGGTCTCGAAAATAGCAGGAAGGGTCGTGGTCGAGCCAGAGCCCTGGGTAGTAACGGCGGGATGCGACATTTAGTGATGGAGAAGAGATGAAATCTTTGAAATTTCCTTGTGGGGTAGGGGGGGGGTGAAGTGAAATATGTCCTTGCCCTGGGTGGTGATAGTACGCCTTAGATGTGCGAGCATGGCTAGTCCCAAGCACGGTAGAGTATCCGGCACTGGGTCCCGGGTAAGGGTTACAGAGGAGCGCGGAGGACCCGGATGTGAGTATTGCTGAGTCAGATGGCCTAAGCCCTAAATCATGGCCGGCCTGTTCGTCGCGAGTGCCGTGATTGTCGCGGTTGCTGCTGTTCTTCTCTATGGCAGCCGCCGCAATGGCCCCCTCCGCGGCCTACGGTCTGTGGTGGCTAAATTGGCCCGCTCAACTGCCGCAAATGCCGTGCCAATCGGGTACTGTGTCGCCATGGCGTACTTTCTCTGTTTATTCGACAGAGAATTCCTAGCCGACTTCGCTCCGTATTCCCAGACGCATAAAACGTTCGTGCGTGCTTGCTACACCGTGCCGTTCGCCTCACTGGCCCGCCTATACTTCAGCGATCCAGGTTGTTTAACTGCGGCCAATCTCCCCTCAGCAATTCGTGCATTTAAGTACGACTACGTGCTGTACTATCCTGAAACACAATGCCGAACTTGCCATTTTGCCAAACCAGCGAGATCAAAGCACTGTTCGGTGTGCAATACGTGTGTGGCCATGCAGGACCACCACTGTATCTGGGTGAACAACTGTGTTGGCCAACTCAATTACCGGTATTTCTTGCTCTTTTTAGCAGCTAACCTATACGTTTTTCTATACGGCACTCTGTTGCTAGGAATTCCGCTTTGCCGAGAAGATTGGCATTTTTGGCGGCTGATCCGTTTAGGTTCCGCATACCGTACCGGTGCGTGTTTGCTGCTGCTATGTCTACTACTGCTGCCGCTGGTTTTAGTGTTTGCCGGCGTGCATTTACATCATATATATGCGGGAGTAACCACGAATGAGGCCGATAAATGGGAAGATATTCAGGCACTTGTACCTGAACGCATGCTATTTGTGTACCCAAATACCCCAATCTTGCTTCTGAAACGCAATGGGAGGTTTAACCGCACACTTTCAAGTGAGGAGCAAGCTCTTGTTCGCGACTGCGTGCCACAAATGGTCACAAATGTAAAGGAACTGCCGAACATTTACGACCGTGGGTTCATTGCGAACCTGTTGGTTGCATTGAACTGTGAAACATAAAACATGTTAATTATATCATGACGTTGCCGCTAATTGCGGAGATTTCTATATACAATTACGCCGTTTCCGGCATAACGGGAGCCTGCGGGGCCTCGGCCATAAACCGGTTCGCAGCAATGCCAATGCCCTCAAACACAGCCAGGATGATGCCACCAATAATGAAGTTCGTCCGCACTTGCCGCCAGCCGCCTCGCACGGCGAGTGTGCCGCCGGTCATCGCCCCGGCCAAAATCGAGTTCCAGGGGTCCTCGGTGGTGCGAATCGACTTGATTGCACAGTCGTACGTGCCGAACAGCCCACCCCACGTGCCGAAATTACCGCCGAGTGTGGGTGCCCGCAGTTTAACCGCTGAACGCACGCCGTGCCACCGCTCGCCGTAGGGCGAGTTGCGAAAGCCCTTAATACTGTACCAGATCGTGCCGCCAATGGCGCCCATAGCAAAGGCGCCACCGAAATCGTTCAAAATTACCAGCGGACACGGGTCGCGCGTGTGGTCTCCGCTCGAATGCTGGCTACCGGCCATTATGTGCTCAGTTGAAAAATCCAGTGTGACACACAAACCCTAATTTGTGATACCTTGCCCCGCTGCTCATCAAGTAAATAAGATACAGAAACAGCATGCTGCAGTCATTGAACATGATGCCATTTATAATTAAATATGCTATATGTACGGGCTTACTCGATAACAAAAACATTGCAATTGAATGCCATGGTTATGCTATGCTCTCGGTGGTTAAACATTTATAAATATACCTATTTTACTCGATGCTCACCTCGGTACCGGCCTTGCGTTTCCAAAAAGTCCGCCGTTGTTTGCTGGTTAACTGGGTGCGGCTGTCATCGTCTTCACGAGGTACTGAATCAGATTCTGAATTTACTAAATCAATTGTAGCCCCGGTGTCGACCACGCCTGCTTCTAACTGGCCAGACCACGGATCGATGCGTTTAGATTTATGCTTAAACCGGTCATCTTTGCGCACACCACCATTCACTCCACGCTTTTTACGGTCGTCACGCCGTAATTCGTCACGCCGTAATTCGTCACGCTGTAATTCGTCACGCCGCTCTGCCACAACCTCATCGGTGTTGGGAAGGCTCAATGCTTGCTGTAAACTGACCTTCGTTCGTAAAGTATTTTGAGAAAGCCGTAAAATTGGTCCTAAAAACGACATTTGGCGGCGCTCTTGCCCACTTCCGCGGTGCCAAGTGTAGCACAGCGCCTTGAGGTACTCGGCAACCGTGGCAAAACTATGCTTTATTTCGGCATACCTATGTGACCCCTTGCTAATATTGTTTGATGGGTCATTAGGATCCTCAATTGCCAGCATAAACCGCTTGTTGGCTGTCATGTTGCCGTTTAGTCGCCTAGCATACGGCGTGAACGGTTGCGACGCACGCACAACCAGAGTGTTATTATCGAACTCGTTGCCATAATAGTCAAAGAAATCGATGAGTAAATGCCCCAGGTTGTTGAGCACTGAATTGCGCGATGATAACTTATCAGGCGCGCGGTGCACGCACCACTGCATTAACCGGCTGTACACCATGCACAGCGTCGCGTACCCGCCAAGCCCTCCCCACGCAACGTCGCTTACTCCTCGACGCTTTAAAAAGCTGCGTACAACCATTGCCAATGGTTTCAGGGCCACCTGTTCCTGCTGCCATTGCCCAACGCGGTTCACCACTGCGAGCCCCGACAGCTGGTCAAATGCAATGTCGACATTCACGCCGGTGTCTGCATCCGTATATTTAACAATTGGCACGCGTGCATGGGCAATGACCTGTGTTTGAGTGGCAACCCCCTGGGACCGTAGCCGGTGCGATAACTTGTACATATCGCTACGCAACCGTGAACCAGAAGAGCTGTTGAGCACCACAACATCAATGTCGGCATCGGGAAGGTAGAGCCCCGTGGCATAGGACCCAAACACGCGCACTTCGGATGAGGGCCATAAACTGCGGGCAATGCGCCGTAACCTTGCAAGGCACTGTTTTCTAATCAGCTGCTCATCAATGCTGGGGCTCATGTATGCCACAAACTCTAAAATCTCCCTGCTGAGCTGGGAAACCGCTGTGGAGGGGGCGGCCACTTCGTTCGTGACGCTGGTGCCTATAAGCCACGGTGCAGATTCCGCACGGCTGAACTGCTGGCCCAATTCACTGTCACTGTCTATGTCTATGCTAATAAAGTCTTGTTCTCCCTCAAAATTATCGCCCTTAGGTGTTTTGGGTGAATGGTCAATTGGAGGAGCATCAGTCCCACTGGGTGTTGCCGGGGGACTGCACAGCTCAAGAATGCCCTCGCCAACCACAAGTTGTTTAGTTTGAGTCGTTACCAATTCGGCAAGGCCCGGGAATTGCGCGGCATTGCGCTGCTGGCGTAGCCTTTCTCGTTTTCCCACTTTCGCAGCAGTTGGGCGCTCATTGGCCGCCCGCAAACTGCTAGTTATCAGCGGTTTATTGCGTTGCTGGATGCGTCGTTCAACATGCGCCCGCTTTGTGCGTTTTTCCGCAGCGGGGCGTGCCATGCTCACGTGTGAAAAAATATCAACCAAAACCGAAAATCAACTGAACAACCAGAAAAATGTGAATAATTTAATACGTAAAATATCTTATGGCCGGCTTGTAACAAGTGATGCGGCTGATAATAATAATAATGAGAGAGGTGCAGCCTCAAAGCTATTAGCCCAAGGATCACCATGAGCAAATGCTTCATACACAAGCCAATGCCTCATACACGAGCAAATGCTTCATACACAAGCCTCATACACGAGCAAATGCTTCATACACAAGCCATTGTCTCATACACAAGCCATTGTCTCATACGTAAGCCATTGTCTCATACACAAGCCATTGTCTCATACACAAGCCATTGTCTCATACGCAAGCCATTGTCTCATACGCAAGCAAATGCCTCTTGAATCGTATGCCCTGTGCTGCTGCAATGGCTAAATACCGGCATGTCTATAGCAATAAATAGTTAGCACGCACAGGATGATGGCTCCTGGCGCGCCAAATTAACGTGATCCTCGCGCTCGCGGTCGGCTAAGTACTCATCAATCGGCATCTTTGCGGCAATTGCCGCGAACAGCTCAACAACGTTCTCCCCCGTCTTTGCCGATGTTTCGAAATACAGCAACCCCTCATCAGCAGCATACGCCGCCGCTGATTCCTTGCTGACTTCCCGATTGGGCAAATCTACTTTGTTACCCACCAACGCAATAACAATACCATCATCGGCCTGCAGCCGCAGCTCACGGACCCAGGTTTTGGCCCGGCCAAGGCTCGTTTGCGAGGTCAAATCGAACACCACCACGGCGGCATTTGCATTACGATAGTACATAGGAGCCAATGATTTATACCGCTCTTGGCCAGCGGTGTCCCAAATCTCAAATCTAACTGTTGTGTCCCGGTCGGCTAGCACCACATTCTGGGCTAAAAACGCAGCTCCGATCGTAGACTCGCGGTTCTCTTCAAACGTGCCTTTGCCGAATTTCAATACCAGGCTGGATTTGCCAACGGCAGACTCCCCAAGCAGCACAAGCTTGAATTGTGCGAAATGGGCTGCCATGAGCTGTTAGTATCGAGTCCTAACCTGGATGCGTAAGCGATATAGATAGGGCCAAGCGTGTCACAAAAGTTGACGTAGTGAATCAATTTGAAAGGTAGAAGTATTTATGGTTCTTAAATGTGTAGATAAGTATGCGCAGATTTAGCGTTAATTGGTGGTTTGTTAGGTACAAATGAGGTGCGCAACACAAACAGTTCCCAAACGGGACACTGCCCTTACCCATCGAAGTGCCCGATAATCGCGGCCCGATCTAACAACTACCCGTTTCATTATGGTCAATATTAAGTGGAACGTTAAACCCAGCCGCGAACTTACATTAACTGAACTCTACGGTATTCTCGAGCTGCGGTGCGCCGTCTACATTGTTGAACTGAACCGCCCGCTTCAGGATGTTGATGGCCACGACTTAGATCCCAACGTTTACCAGCTGTTTGGGTCCGATTCCGCATCTGGTAAAATTGTGGCTCACCTTCGCATTCATTTAGAAGCTGACAATTCGGTGCATGTGCGGCGGGTAGTGGTTGACCAGACATTCCGTCATCAAGGCATTGCCCGCGAAATGATGCATTGGGCAATTGACTGGTCGCGCCAACATCACTTCACAAAAATGACTTTGGCTGCTCGCGAGCACGTGGCGCCGTTTTACGAGTCCTTGGGGTTCATAAAACTTTCTGATAGGTACTTCCATGAGCAAACGGGGATTTGGCACTTTGACATGGAGTTGCCGTTGGCCTAAACTTAAATAAACTATTGTTATAATTGTTTTGGAGTGTGATTTCCCAGTTTCGGCCTGTTACACCATTTGCGGGGTGTGGGGGGAACTCATCAAACTTTACCTGCGTTTAATCAATTTCGGACCACTAACGGTGTGGGGTTTAATTTCACGAGCTTGGAGTCATGAAAATTAAGCTCAGAACCGATACTCTCATCAAAGTATCGGAAAACTAATTATAAGGGAGTCTTGCGGGACCCTGATTTGATCTCAATCGTGAAGTGTACTAATTTCGATCCACTCTTTTTTTTTCTAGGAGCACCTACTCAACACCTGAAATGCAGATTAAGTCAATTACTCTGGCCGCATTGGCCATGGCTTACGGCGTGGACGCGTCCTGTGATGTGAACCATGCCAACTATCTCGTCAACGAACTTGGACGCCTCAATTCGATGGTCTCGGGCTTTGCGAAGCTCGGAAGCAGCGCGCTTGCTGCTCACCCTACGGCAGAACCTGCAAATGCACACATCAACAAGCGCGAGGAGAGCCCTGGCGCGGTGCCCCATGCCGCGGCGGGAGCGGCACCCACTGCAAATGCCCAGCATGCACATCGTGTGGTTGTGCAAAGAGTGGAGACCGTGCGCGTTGCGAAGCAGCATCCTCATGCCACTGCAGCACCACAGCAGCAAGTTCCGTCTCAGCAGCCGCAGCAGGTCCAACAACCTCAACAGCCTCAGCAAGCTCAACAACCTCAATTCCAGCAGCCGCAGCAGGAGCAGCCTCAGCAGGCCCAGCAACCTCAGCAGTACCAGCCTCAGCAGTACCAGCCTCAGCAGGAGCAGCCTCAGCAGTACCAACCTCAGCAGGAGCAGCCTCAGCAGTACCAGCCACCGGCTCAGCAGGAGCAGTCGCAGCAGCAGCAGGAACAGCCTCAACAGTACGAGCACACACCTTCCCACCCGGAACCACACGTGAAGACGCCTCCGTCGCCGCAGATGCTTCTTCACAAGGAGATTCAGAAGTCGTACCACTCCATGAACAAGCTGCAGTCGAAGCTCAACGAAATGTCCACCTGCATCCCGAACTCGCACAAGTTGAAGGTGCTTGGACAAATGAACGAGCTTATATCGCTGTACATCGAGAAGGAGAAGCCGTTGAAGGCAGCTGGTAACCTCGTTACCGTTCAGGAGAAGAAGAAGAAGAAGAAGAGTGAGGAACGGACGCCCGAGGAGAAGGCGCAGCGTCGGCAGAAGCGTGAGGAGCGTCGTCGGGCCCTGGTTGCCCGCAGCCTTGCTCGCGAGCAGCGTGCCAAGGATGAGAACGACGAGGTTTGGAGTTCAGCTGCTCAATTCGATTACAGCAAGGACTTCCCGCCTGTCACGAGCCCCGATGCACCGGCAGAAGCTGTGGCAACGGAAGCAAGCCGAGTCCCGGCCACGCACCATGCCTCGAGCGGTGATGAAGCACAGGATGCAGCCAAGTCGAGCAGCGATGCTTCGAGCAGCGATTCCAGCAGCGATTCCAGCAGCGACAGCGATGTTGACACGATGTCTGGCCAAATCTTGGGCAAGCCGATGACGTCGCATGCGAACATCGTCACGCGTACGCTCAATGGGGTCGTGCATCTGTTCGAGAACTCGGTGCATCTCATCGAGCATCTTTTGAGCGATGTCTTCTTGGTTAGCGACGGCAATTCGAAGCAAATTGCAAAGGAGCCGCAGACCGCCGCGCACAAGAGCGAACTGGATCGTCTCCTCCACAAGGCAAAGGAGATCTACGAGAAACACTAGCTTCCCTAACCAAATTCTACCTTTTTTTAACTTATTTCCACATTTAGTTTATCATTTTATACATAATCGTTTTTTTTTTCGTAGGCGGCTAATGCGTGGCACGGCGGCGGCTAGTTATCAATGACGAATCACGTTATCGTTGACGAATCACGTCATCTTGATAACCTTTATATATTTGAGGGCAAGGTTTACAACCGATAAGCATGTTCGCCCACTACCGGAATATACAAGCTAAACACGACGAGCGCGCTCAGAGGATCGCTGCATTGCCCGCGTACACGCAGCCGCTCACCAGCAAAGATCGCCAGATCCTCGCGAACTCAGTGGCCAACACTTCTGCCCAGGTCCGGGCCGGCGATTTACTGCCCAAGGATGTGCTTTTAGCCTTCGGGAAACAGGCGTTGCGGGCGCAAGAGCACTGCAATCCGCTTACGGAAATCATGATTAGTGAGGCCGAGCGGAACTGGGCCCACAAAACTACTGGTCCGCTAGCCGGGATCCCGGTATCGTTGAAAGATACGCAGGCAGTTGCCGGGTTTGATGCCACCGTTGGCTATTCCAAGCTGTGTTTTAAACCAATTGCTGAAGATATGCCCCTTGTTAAACTCATCAAGGATGCTGGTGGGTACCCTTTCGTTAAGACGAACATCCCCTTCACGTTGCTGTCATTTGAAAGTTACAACGATATTTGGGGGGTTACTGACAACCCACATGTGTCCGGTTACACTCCTGGAGGGTCTTCTGGCGGTGAGTCGGCCCTTATTGCGTTTGGAGGGTCTCGAATTGGGGTTGGTACAGACGTAGCTGGATCAGTACGGGTTCCTGCCCACTTCTCGGGTATTTATTCGTTACGGCCCACGACTACGCGGTTCCCGAAAGCTGGCGCTGCAACGTCAATGCCCGGGCAAGAAGGGGTGCCGTCCATCACGGGGCCCATGGCTCGGTCTTTAGAGGATCTGCACTATTTCTTTAAAGCCGTTGTGGATATGAAACCGTGGGAGTACGACTATTCGGTTACGGAACTCCCCTGGCGCGATGCGAAGTTGCCGGCAAAGCTGAAATTCGGTTTAATCTCTTCGGATACGATTGTGGATCCGTCGCCGGCGTGCGCGCGGGCCTTGAACATTACGGCTGAAGCTTTGCGTAAACAGGGCCATGAAGTCGTTGAGTTTAAATTGCCCGATCCCTTAGAGGCACTTGTTGTTGGCTCCCAGCTTTTGTGCAGCGACAACATCGACATTGCCAGTTCGGGGATGTTTTGGGGCGAGCACAACGATGCTGGCGTGGCGCGCGCCAGGCTGTGGGGCAAACTGCCGAGATTTATCAAACATTTGTGGGCGTATGTGGTTGAACACTGGTTTAAGGATCCTGTGTGGGCGGCATTGCTGCGAAATTTCGGCAAGATCTCGATTACTGAGCGGTGGGAGCTAGTGTACCGCCGGGAGAAGTACCGGCGCGCATTTTATGATGCATTTAAAACTTCTGGTGTAAACTTTTTGCTGACGACTCCGAATGCCACGCCGGCTTTACCCCACAAAGGTCTGTACAACTCGTGGAGCTCGTGTTTGTACACATTCTTGTACAACATCGTTGACTACCCTGCCGGTGTTCTTCCCGTGACGAAGGTCGACAAGACAAAGGATGCGTTACCGGTGACCTTTGATTTGAAGCGCCTTAATGGGGTTGCTCGTGGCGCGTACATGAACTATGATGCCACCAAGATGCATGGTTTACCCGTCGGCGTTGAAATTATCGGTAGGCGGTTCCGCGAGGAAGATGTGCTCGCAGCCATGCACGTTGCCGAACAAGCTTTGCACGAGGCCGGCAATGTTTATCACCAGCTCGAGATCTAATAGCAGAATCATTACAATATAATTAAGCGCTAATGCAAATAAATCAATCTTCGTTCGTAAGGTCGACAATGATGTCGTCGTCATGCTCAAACATGACATTGGGCTGTGAGCGGAACGCGGTCAACACCGCATCGATTTCGACATTGGGTGATCCTTCAGGGCGACTCACGGTCCTACTGGTAGTTCCATTAGCAGCACCATTAGCAGCACCATTAGCAGCACCATTAGCAGCACCATTAGCGGCACCAGCAGCACCAGCACCATTAGCAGCACCAGCACCAGCAGCACCACCACTGGTAGGCTCTGTATCCGAGTCTGAAATTAGGTCAACCACCTCATCTTCACTCGAAGTATCACCATCGTCAGCCTGGGTAAACGTCCATGAGCCGTCATTTCCCACCGCTACCGTTTCATCTGTGGGTCCTGCCCTTTTTAGAATTTCGGAGAAGTACTCGTCTACGTGTAAGGACTCCCAGGTCACTATTATATTGCACACCGGGCATTTCCACGTCTCCGCCTGCGCCTGCAACTCCACAAAGCTGCTGGCATCAAAACAGTCGATGTGTTTACACTGTAAAGACCTGATGGGCACCTGGATGCGCGTCATCATCACACTATCCTTCAATTTGTACACGGTGGGCGAATCCGTAGCGACTTCGTCATCATTCGCTTGGGCGGCCGCAATGGCCTTGCGTTTAGTAGTTTCAAACGGGATCTTTGGTCTTTGCAGCAAGTCTTTAACGAGCATGGGCAATGGCCGCATTTTCCCCTCGCACAGCATGAAAGCGAAAGACTTTGTACTTGTTATTTCGCCATTGTCCGAGACGTGGATCAGCAACCGCAGCGAATGCTCGCGAGTCAATTCCGTGCGTAAAACTGCATTTTTCCGTTTGGCCTCTTCTATAATTATCGCTTTTAGATCCACGGGTTTCGCGGATCCGGGGAACCCGCGAACGCCTCGGGTGCTTGCCTTTACTGCACGGCCATCTAATTCGATTTCAAAGTAGAAGGGGAAATACATCGGCTGATCCTCAGTGTTTTGACCCTTGTACTCCTGACTGGTTAAAAAGAAGCACATATCCGAGTGCTCAATGACGCGCTGGGGTAGTTTAAAAGTGGTTTGTCGCTGAGCGATACGCGGATGCGGTTTCATGAAATAAATAACGTCATATTTCTCGCCCAAACTATAAAAGGGGCTCGGTTTAAACTTCAAACGCGGGGGGACTTGCCTCACATTTGCGTATGCCTGCATTACACTGGTGTCTGCCAACGGTTCGTTTGTCGGAAACGGCGGCGGCGTGCCTAAATCATTAACCGCGTTGGCATACAATTTAGGAGCAAACCGTGCAACGACATTTCGCATCGCACTCAGCCCAGTGTAGTCATGAGCAGCAAATAACCGCTGAGCGTGCAGAAGTAGCCGCTGCTGCTTGTCGGATTTCCGGCCGGTTATGGGCAACCGCAGATCCCGCAGCATGTTGGCGAGCTGGTTCACCAGGGTTTGCCGTTCCATAATGGTGTCGGTGATCTGCTTAAGGTCACTACTGGCGGCCTCCTTTTGCGAGCTACGGGGGGCGGGCATTTGCACCATGGCTCCTATGAATGCGTGCGTTAATGGCGGAGAGTTTAAGACCTGCGGCTGATTGACTGGAGTGGTTTGTGCGGGAGTTGGCGGCACTGCCTGTGGGCTGCTTCGAACCGGCTGTGCGTTCAATTGCGGCGAATTGGCAAATGGAGAAGCCAATTGTGGCGAATTAGAAGGCGGCGAATTCAATTGCGGCGAATTCAGTGGCCTATTTTGGCCGTTTTGGTTGTGTGATCGAATTTGGCTGTTTAACGACTCCGGCTCATTAGCCACCAAATTTACAGAACCATACGGTAGAGTGCCTGGTGTTTGCGGTGTTTGCGGTGTTTGCGGTGTTTGCGGGCTAGTGTTTTCCGTAAACAGCCGGTTTGCTGTTCTTGCCGCCAATGGTACCGGCGGCAGCGTACCGTTGCGTGAGGCCAAATCTGCGTATGTTTGATTGTCGTTGGGCCCAGATGTCATTGTTTGTGAGTACAGCAATGGGCTGATTCCGTATATTCGAGGACCGGCTTGAAGGCGGGCTGGCGGGCCCGTCCCGTTGCCGTTCAGCACGCCACCGCCGTTTCTAACCGATCTATCCGGGTTTAACGGGTTCGGGGCCCTCAGCTTCGGGGAAGCCTCGTCACGCAGCATCTGCAGGAACCGAATTTACGGGCGGCGAGCTGCACGATTGTAAGCCCTAGCGTTGTGGATTACGTAATTTTTATTGGAGCTATTCAGCCGACGTACGTTTATATTATTATAATATATATCTACTTTCATGATAATATAGACCAACTAAGTACATATATTGTGGTCTACGTATATGGTACATTTGCCAATTAAACTGTCAGGTATATAATTGAACTGCAAACATATGTGTATAGAGTGAGTAAGAATGCTGCTGGGTGGTGGTGTACCATACCATACAATGACCCTTTCGTGGCCTACTTGGGTGGTTCAATTGAAGTCACCTATATAATTAAACTGTCAGGTATATAATTGATGTAGGAAGTGTGCTGGATGCTCGAGTTTATACAGCTGAAATCGCCTTCCCATTCGCCACAAGCCGGTGCAGGTTCGCCTCCTCCTCATGATTCTGGATGCGGTGCCAGGTATCGATAGAGGCATCATTCACATCAATCTCAAACAACCTTACGCGCCGCTCATAGTCCCGTCCCTCGGCATCCGGGTACCCGCCGTACCCGCCTTCTCCCGTGCCTCCGCCATAACACAGCCACACGTTTTTACCACTGGTCTCTTCTTGCTGAGTCTGCTGCAATTGGCAGTAGTCATTCACATGGTCGTGCCCCACGGAAACTACAGACACGTCAATTGCCCTTAAAACTTCCAAAGTGCCCGTGTTTTTATTGGGTCCCGCAACATGTTCGCGACGCACGCCGTACCGAGCCAGCACACCGCCATCGTAGGCATATTCCAGCACGGGGATATGGAAGAACGCCATGCTTAAGGGGGTGCCAGTGTACCCATTGAGCTGTTCCACGACGCTGGCATGCTGTAGTTGCAACAAGTCGTGCTGTTCAGGCTTGATCCAGTCGTAATGGCTGTTGTCTACTTGGTCCTTGAAATGCGAGTGGCTGTCAACGAAGTACATCGTGAGTGCTGGGTACTCGGAATCGGGTGGGGAAACAGTTACTATAAAATTCCCTACTCCAGGAACGTTTTCGGGACCACTGTCGCCAATCAGCATGGGCATATCGGCAATAATCGCCTGTAATTCCGTGCGATTCAGCGTGCTCGTGTCGTCATGGTTGCCCCAAACCACGGAAAACGGTAAGTGGCGCTCTAAAACGGGCGCTAAACTCTTAAGCAGTGCCGTTTCCGGATCAGGAGTGTCCTCATCGCCATAAATCTGGTCTCCAGTGAAAACCACGTAGTCAGGCTTTTCAGTATCCAACACATGCTCAACCAATTTGTACGTACGATCATCAGGAATGCACTTCTCCCCATCAGCAGGCCGCGGAACGGGGCTGTCACACCTGCCAAAGCCAGTGGTGAAATGTAAATCGGCCAATTGCGCGATCTTCAGCTTGCCGTCAGCATTAAATCGCAATTTAGGGCTGGGAGCAGGTGAAGTGGATCGGCCTACTTTGTATACCACGCGCGGCTGCGCAGACCCCAAAGCCAAACTGTCCTGTGCAAGGTGCCAATTCGGTAACGGATACTTGGCATTGGCACCAAATACCACTTTAATGTTGGTAACTGCCGTATTCGGCACATGACGCCCGAATTTCACCCACAACCCATACCCACGGTCTTGCCAACCCAGCGATTTGGCCGTTTCCACTGCGCTCATATCCTCACGCTCCATTTCATTAAATTTAATATCCTGTAAAACCTCCTGGGGCAGTTTGCTTGCTCGCGAGGAGTGGGCAATTTGTAAAACGACGTCCTGGCCGCCGGCCAACTCGGCCTCTTTCTCGGATTTCACGTACAAATAAGCATGCCGGCGAACCCAGGATTTCCCTAAAAACAGATCCTTAGGCACTCGTTCCCAGTGACCTTCGGATTGCGAGCATTTCGTAAGCGGACCGCACGTTTCAATCTTGATATCAACAACGATGGGATCCAGCGGGTGCAAGGGGAGCCGCGTCTGCAATGACGAGGGCAGAAAGTCGTACCAAAGGTCCGAAACAAAGATCTGCAGGCTCACCAGCGTGAGTATCACGGCTATGCGCCCAAACCAGCGAACGAGTTTGCGCGAGGGCATGCTAATTAAGGGGCAGGAGATTAGATTTACCCTGTGGTGTGAGCACGTTCGGTCCCAAGGCTAGTTCCTTGCCCTGAACCGATAACCACTGATACTAGTTGGCACGGGACCATGGGACCCCGGTAAAATATTTACCGGCAGTAATGTACAAGAAGGAGCCTCCGTTTATGCAGTTTTATATATACGATTCAATATATATATACCATTCAAATAAAGCTAAGTATAATCGCGTGATTAACACAGCACTATGTACCGCTTAACATCGGCAGGCTCGCTTGCGAGACGTGAACGGTTTGGCATAACTAATTGGCTTCGTTTTACGGGCTAAAGGCCTCCGAGCAGCGATTGATTCCGTGTAACAAAACATACACGGTTTAAGAACACTGTGCCCACCCCGGCACGAACCACTGACTCGAGGACTGTGCCTACTGGTGCATCGATAGTGAATTCTTCACCACAGCTGTCTGATTTCGAGCATGCTTGCATTTCCGCACACGCTCGCGCAATGAGTAGTCCCTCGACATTTGAGGATGCTCAAGCTTGAACTTGTCGCCAAGCTCGCAAAATTTGTCAATGCATGATCATGCATTGCTCGCTGAGGGTTCAGTTGCCTAAGCAGCCTCTTCAGCAGTTGGTGCTAACCACTCGTGGGTGTGTCCGATTAATGCCGAGTCCGTGGGTTAGGGCGCATTGTTTGCGGCAAGGGGGTGGAGTTCGATACCACCAAACTTTTCGGAGTTCCTGACGGAAAAAAGTTTATAGAGCCGCGGTGGGGGCGTTTGGGTTCGATAATTCACCTGGAGCGTACATTTGCTATTTATTGCGACCCTTTATTAACTTATATACTATTTGTTATGGGGGTGGGTGGTGAAGTTAACTGGAAGGGCCCAGGGTAATACGGGCCCAGGGTAATACGGGCCCAGGGTTAGACATGGAGGCAGACCACCCTGTTACATAAGCAATTAGCCCGAACATAGAAACCAAGTTAAAATCGGCTAAGACCTATATATAACTAGCCGAGTATGTAATTCTTGGTTGAGTATACAACATTCACAGTGCGAACCTGACAAAAACTCGAAGCGTATTCCTCAATTGACACAGCATGGGAACTCCATATCGACTCATAAGTGTCCAACCTTTAACAAATAAAGGATTCAAAATATAAAACACGCTTAAAAACACAATGTTCTGCCTACACGTGTGTAAGTATAATTGTGTACTGTAATTGAGCTACATACATTGGCCTAGCACTCTAGTCATCCTCGCCATCATCCTCGCCATCGTACTCTCCCTCATCCTCTCCATCCTCCTCTCCATCGTCAGAATCGCCGCTGAACTCGGCCTCCTCTTCACTCTCGCTTTCTTCATCAACGCTTTCTTCATCAACGCTTTCCTCGTATTCTTCATCAGCCTTTTCATCGTCCTCCTTAGCCTCCTTATCTTCAGTAGTTGCAACTTGATCTTCTTGCTTAGCTTCAGGCTCGTCCTTAGTCTCGTCGGCATCATCCTCCGCTTTCTTCGCACCACCGCTGGCTAATTTGAGCACAACGTCCAAAGTTTCTTGCGGACTGGTGTCCGGCTTCACGCCGATCTCCGCCAGCACGGGTTTTCCATCAACAAACACCCAATGGCTGCGAATGACCCCCCCCGAAGCGGACTTTTTCGCTCCCAACGGCTCAAGCAGGTCATACCCAGTGTCGCTGATCAGGTCAAATTCCACCCCAGTCTTCTCCTTGAAAGTGGTTTGTGCCTTTTGCGAGTCTGCACTCAGCCCAAAAACAGCGGCATTGAGCTTTTTAAACTCATCGTAAAGCTTGCCGAACCCACTAGTTTGCCGCGTGCATCCAGGAGTCGAGGCCTTCGGGTACGAATAAATCACAAGCACCCCATTGGCGTATTTTTCACCAATGTTAAACGTCTCACCACTTTGCAGCGTAACATTTACGAGCGGGAGGGTCGGGGCGCTCGCGGCTTGTTGTGCGCCATTGGCATTAGCTTCATCCACTTCAACCTTGGCCTTTTTTGCAGGAGGTTCAACAGACATTGTTTTTACTGGTTTAATTGGTTAAAAATGATTGTGTTTAGCGGTTGCTCGCGATGAACATGAGCGGCACCGATGCTGCTATATATAGGTTTACTTAATGGCAACGCAAGGAGAGCTGCACGTGGTCTTTCGTAGAGGGGTTGGGACCGGTCACGTGGGCACGGAGGGGTGCCCGCAAGTCGTCGGCCAACGTGGCAGTTACGAGCGATCCTTGAAATATTGCAGAGTTATTGTTACTTGTTTGATATATGAACATACTGGATAAACTAATTATGAATTCATCGGTATCAGACTCGTGTTTAAACGGTTGGAATCGAGAGTTGCTGATAACGCGTGCCCTGCACCACACGGCCCACCGGTCCCAACATCCCACTGAGCTTGCGAAGCTGTAACCATCTCCAGTGGCCAATCCCCAGGGGCCAATGTTGAACAGTACACAATTAAACACATAATAAATGCAACATAAGCACATTACACAAGGAAATATCTATATATTTATAACATCCTCGGGCTATGATCAGTGTCTAGATACCTCTAACGCTATCTCAACGCTATCTCTACATTACCTCGCTACAGACAGCGATCAATGCCGCTGGCTCTGGTGGGACACCACTTACAACATCTCGATGGCCGGTCGAGGTTTCTCGATGTACCCAATCATTCATAAAGGAGTGAATATGTGGAGTGCGCTGGTACATTTTTGCGTACTAACGATGTTCCTAACATCTAGCCGTTTCTACCCGCACTGGGATCTCATCCAAGCCCATAGAGGTGCGGCTTACGCACGGGATGACCTGAAGTGCATGGAACGGCACGGTAAATAATATAGTGTATGCTTGCTTCCTGTTTCGGATATGTATTGTATTGCCGAGTGCAGCTCATGGGAGTGCAGCTCATGGGAGTGCAGCTCATTGGAGTGCAGCTCATTGGAGTGCAGCTCATTGGAGTGCAGCTCATGGGAGTGCAGCTCATTGGAGTGCATTGGAGCAGCTCAGTATGCATTATTATGTTAAAGTTCATACTCAAGAGTGTAGCATAAGCAATATACAAAAATATACACGTCGGTCGTGCAAGAGATGATGTATTGACGGTGGCATTAGATAGTCATCAAGTACGGCGACAAATTTTGAATGGTCCAATTAAACCTGGCGCAGCCTCCACAACTTCGCCGTGAAGTCGCCGCCACCAGAAGCAAACAGCTGCCCCTGTGAGGACGGTGCCACGCTGATTACCGAGTTCACGTGGGCCTGCACCATCAACTGAACAACCCCAGTGTCGGCGTCCCAGATCTCCACTGTGCGATCCTTCGATCCGGAAAGTATCCACTTAGAGTCTGGGGTCACAGCCACGCTGAGTACGAAATCATTGTGGCCCCTGATGGTGCTGCGAACTGCCCCCTCGTGCTTGTAACCCGGAGGGCTTAACGTCCACACCTTCAGCGTGCGGTCCAAGCTGCCACTAACCAACTCGTGGCCACCAGGGCGGTATGCCACACTATACACGCTGTCGGTATGCCCCTCAGGTCCCTTTAAATGATCCACCAGCTCGCCAGTATCGATGTTCCACACCCTAACTGACCTGTCCAGCGACCCAGCGGCCACAAACCGGTCGTCCGGGCTCAATGCAACGGCAGTAACTCCATCATTAATGCTGAACTCCCGGTAGCACTGGCACGTTTCCACGTCCCACATCTTCACAAATCGGTCGCCTGAACCGGAAACAATAAACCGACCATCGGCAGAATACGCCAGCGAGTAAATATCCTGCTCGTGGCCCTGCAACACATGCTTGATCTCACGCTTAGCGATGTCCCAGATCCGCACTTTATGGTCTTCGGCGCCAGTGGCCAGAAACTGGCCATCAGGAGAGAAACATACTGATCGGATGTAAAGGTCTTTAGTTTCATCAACGTTCGGGTCCTGTAACCAGGTTGCCAATGTGCCCGTGGCCACGTCATAGATCTGGGCCGAGCGGTTGCAACCCGTGGCGAGTAGCCGGCCATCGTTGCTGAACCGCACACAGCACACCACCGACGTGTGTTTTTGCGACCACACGAGCTCGACATCCAACTGTTTGGGAATTTGCGGGTTATAAACCACTTTGTACTCGTCGCTTTCTTTGTGAAAATCGGTGGGGAGCTGGGCTAAGTCGAGAGCAGCAAGGCAAACTTCACTTTTGACATCGCCATGGCCGTTGGTTTCAGCATGTTCAGTGGCCTGCACAGGAGGTGTAGACGCTGCTGCCGGTGCTTGCGGGGCAGGCGAGATCGGCTGCACGGCAGGGGGCACCGTGGTAGGCAAGGACTGAGGCGGCAAGGACTGAGGCGGCAGGGACTGAGGCGGCAAGGACTGAGGCGGCAAGGACTGCACCACAGGTGGCTGCACCACAGGTGGCTGTAAAGGCTGAATCACAGGCGGCTGTAAAGGCTGCACGGGCTGCACAACCGGAGGAACCCCCAAAGCCGAATTTGCCAATCCGTTCAAACCATTAGTATGCTTTGCCGGTTCCAAATCAGGCTGTGGTTTTACAACCTCAGCTAGTTGAGAATCCGGCCGCGATGCCGGCTGGGATTCCGGCTGGGATTCCGGCTGGGATTCCGGCTGCGGATTCGGCTGCGGATTCGGCTGCGGATTCGGCTGAGATGCCACCTGAGACTCTGGGTCACGCGGCGGCCCACCTAACTCGCCGTCGGTGCGCGGCAGCACGGGCGGCTGCGGCCGTAACTTCTCAATTCGCATTCTCAACCTTAAAACTTCGGCCTCGTACCGTTCGCGCATCTGCCGGTGCGCCTGGTCGAGCTCAAAGATCGTTTTCCGCACTTGGGCAAGGTCGCTCATGTGCTGCTGGATCAGTTTCGAGTCAGTTTCGTCTTTTCTCAGCATCACGCGCGACGCCTCCGTGCTGATGGCGACAAACTCGTTGCGGATTTGCTCTAATAGCTCAACAAACCGCGGGGTTACCTGCTGGTGAGCCATTCCGGGGGTTAGCGGCTGCAACGGTGGTTGAGGTTGAGGCTGCAACGGTGGTTGAGATTGTTGCTGAGGTTGCAACTGAGGTTGCTGAGGTTGCAGCTGAGGTTGAGATTGCTGTTGCAGCTGTGTTTGAGGTTGCTGAGCCTGCAACTGAGGATGAGGCTGAGCCTGCAGCGGTTGCAACGGTTGCTGAGCCTGTGCCTGCTGCTGGAGCTGAAGCTGCTGTTGGATCGAAGGTAACTGCTGCTGCGGCGTGGCTTGCTGGGGTATTTGTGGCAAGGGCGCTACGGGCATCATCGGGGCCGGCACGCCTGATTGTGCGGGCGAAGCCGACGTTTGCGGCGGTTGCTGGGTTGAAGGAGGAGGGAAACTCATTGTGAATGCTGAATTTCAGTGAATTAAATGCCCGCAAACGCGCTTTTTCGTGTCAGTTTGGGCGGTAAAGGAGTAGGCGGTTAGTGACGCGGGCGGGAACTGCTATGTATGCCAGCGTCGAATTGGAGGGCGTGTGATGCAATCAAGCTCGAAAATGCCAACAACGCGGTTGGCAGCTTAAGATGACTCGCTAAATAAACGGACACAACCGATGATGAACAGATCGTTGCCCAAGGTTTGTGCCCTTTGCCCCGGTAGCCGTCCCATCGCTGCCCCGGAAGGGGGTGGGTGGGGAGATGACGGTATCAAGGTGCTCAGCCTGTATGTGCTCAGTACATACTTGAGTACAGGCTGCAGCTGTAACGTGACTGCCGTCTATAACGTGACTGCCGTCTGTGACGTGACCGGGGGCCGTAACGTGACCGCCGTTGAAACGTGACCGCCGTTGAAACGTGACCGCCGTTGAAACGTGACCGCCGTCTGTAACGTGACCGCCGTCTGTAACGTGGCACCTAGGGTTTCAGATCGCGCATCATGCATGAAGCTTCCCACAGGTGGGGTAAGTGCATATGCGCAACGCACATGATAATGCAATGGAATTATACACTTTATTATTATATACAGTTGGCTCTGCCCACTAATAAATAGAATTGCGGTCGTGGCTGATATGCACCCGTTTGTGTGGTGTCGTGTCTCCATCAGTTTGCCGCTTGTGCGACACCTCCTCGTCGTCGCTCGATGATGACGAGTCATCCTCCTCTGCACCGCCGGCGTGCGCATACATGCTGTCCTCATAGTTCTTCGTTTCAATTTGCCGTAACTGTTCGATCTGCGACGCCTCCAAAGTCCCTGCCGCATTGTTGCGAGGTGCTCCGCCCTGAGAATTGCGCTGTTCCTCTAAAGCAGCGAGCTGCTGCTGCTGGTACCCATAATTGATCAAGTTCAAGTACGCATACATGAAATTCGACAGCAGAACCTGCTGCAGCAGCGGGCGCCGCGGGTTCGCCAGCTTCATGTGACTTAACCGGTATATAGCTCGCTCAATGTGCAAGGGGAACCGGTGGTACATCATCACAAATGACCTATCGCTCATCTGATGGGCCGGAATGTCATAGGGAAGCTTAATGTCCGGTGTGGCCGACTTGTTAAAGATGGGATTGTCAGTTTCATGGCGATCATGCTCTTGGTGAAGCTCAGCATCATTAGTGAGACGCGCATCAGCCCTTGAATGGTGGCCCCGGCGTCGGGCATCGTGTTTTGCATCGTCGGGGTGCCGACCAGGCTCAGACTTCTTGTCCGTAGATCGCATTTCTTCCCGCGACATCATCGGCGTCCCAATTATAGGTGAGCTGGCCGGTCCGGAGTTGTGGGGAACCGGTGAGGGGGCCAGTTGCTGGTCTGCCCGTTTGCGGGAAGCAGCGTGCTCACTTTTTGCCGCCTCCTCCTTCGCCTTCACACTCTTAGAGTCCCGTTTCTTGAAAAGGCTGGCAAACGTCTTCTTAGCGTCCTTCACATCGTCCTTAATTGCTTCTTTGCTTGTGGGCTCTTTGCCAGCTTGTTTAACTTCTTTGCTTGATGCACTGTCGTACTTCGCATCCAGCCACCGCCAGCGGCGCTCGCCTTTCTTGCCAGCATCTTTCTTGTCATCCTTCTTATCAATGAACTTCCCGCTCTTCGCATCGACCTTCGTATCGCTCGCTATATCAGCACGCAAACCAGGCCGTTGCTCAACATTGTACTCATACTCTTCCGAGTTATGGTCCACAGTATGCCGCATCGGCGAGTCCACTACCGATCGTGTGACCTGGCCTAAATCGCTAGTGGGACGCCGCGTGTGAGGCTTCATGGGCGATTTCGAAGGCGGCGATTTCGAAGGTGGAGATCTCGCAGACGTTGTTTGCGGTGGAGATTTCGGGCGTGTTGGTGACACCACATGTGCCGATTTGTGGTCCGCGGTGTTTTCAACCACAGCGTCATGCTTAGGAGATTTGCGCGGTTCAACTTTTGGGTGCTCAGGAGACTTGCGAGGTTCAATCACAGGTTCCCGTTGTTCCAATTCGGGCATCAAGCTTTGCTTTTCGCCTGAAGGTGCATCGGGAGTAATTGGAGGGTGGTGCTCTTCCTGGTCCTTCCGTTTCCGCCGTCGGTAGCCCAGCATGACCGAGGCTGTCGGTGACGGCGTGGCAGTGGACGGACTTGGCGGCTGCTCTGCCGTTTGTGCCACGACCTTGACCGCTGCAGATGTGGAGATCGTGAGTGGTTTGCGGAGGCGGGAATGTATTGACTTTGTGGGGGCCTCCGTGAAGTCCATCGACTCCTTTTTCTGATGTCGTGCGAGGTACTGGTCGAGTCCTGCGGTGTGCGGTGGCACACTCGGTGGTTCAGCTACTTCTGGTTGCTGCTGTTGTTGTTGTTGTTGCTGCTGCTGCTGTTGCTGCTGCTGCTGTTGTTGTTGTTGTTGTGGCTGCTGCTGTGTGAGTGGCTGTGTGAGTGACTGTGTGAGTGACTGTGGCTGCTGCTGCTGTGTGAGTGGCTGTGTGAGTGACTGTGGCTGCTGTGGCTGTGTGAGTGGTTGTGGCTGCTGCTGCTGCTGCTGCTGCTGCTGCTGTGTGAGTGGCCGCTGATGAACATGGTGAGTTTGATGATGCGGGTCGCGCGGCGGCGGTTCCGTTGGAGGTTCAGGAAGCATGCGCTCCTTATTCAACACCTCATCTGAACTCTGCTGAGGCAATTGAGGCAACGGAGCGAACAATTGCGCCTGGTTCGGCCGCACTCCGGGTTTACGCAGCCGGTGCGTTGATCGTCTAAGGCTCGTGGCACCCAAGTGAAGATTCGGCACAGCTGAGGATGGCGAGGTTTCTGAATGCTGCGCCATCTCATCAACAAAGTCCTTACTTAGCTCTAAAATAGACCGCCGTTTATCTTCACTTGACGACCGTCGCCGACTATCCAGCAGTACGGATGCATCAATGTATTCCTCGGGGTCATTCACCATGTGCGACAGCCGGCTCAAGTGCCTCGCACTCTTGCTTTGCTGCTGTGCCTCGTGCGAGTTCCTGATTTCCGTCAGTTTTTCCTGAACAAACGCCTGCCACTCGTTCGGAGCCAGCTCCGGGTGGAGGCCCGCGGGGACCCACATGTTCTGAATGTCGCCAGAGCTCTGATCGGAAAGATCGAAGTTGTGCTCGCTTTCAAACGAGCGCATAGTAGGAGCTGACGACTGGCGGTGCACCAATGGCTGTTTCGTGATCGATGCATGGCGAGCAAATCGTAGCGGAGGTGCTCCACCCAATTCCCCTTCAGCCAATTCCCCAGCAGCAGCCTCGGCAGCCGGGGGAGCCTCAGCAGGAGTGTTCTGACGCTGCATTCTGCCGCTCCGTGTTCGCGATATTGACGGCCGCGATCTTGAGCCTGAAATCGTTCTATACAAAGATGCACCGGACTGAGTTTTCGCATTTGCACTCGAATCATAGCGCATTGGCTCACCGCTGTCACGCGAATCGCCGGTGTCTAAATCAGGCAGGTCAGGATCCTGGGCGGGGCCCACCGCAGTGCCTAAACTCAACCGTTTAAGCGCTTTTAGGTGGGACATTTCCTGCTGAACAAGCAGGTTCATTTCATCGGGGCTCGGCTGCCGAAGTTGCCAATCATTGTCAACTTGTGGTCGATCCATTCAAGTTTTATTTTAAATTTGAATGCCAAACGTCGTTGAATGCAAGTGAAAAGAAGAGTTTTCCAAAAGTAGGAGTTTTAGAGCCTAATTTTGGAAGAAAAAAAAACGTCTTTTAAAAGAAATTTGAAGACCTTTTGTGTAAAACAGAGCCGATTTTTAACCCCAAAATGGCGTGCCGGTTAAGTTGTTTGGTTTGCTACTTACAGAAACCAGAAGGAAAACTCGCACAAACCTGGGTTTACGGCAGTTCGCGGTGCAAAAGACGTCGGTATCAGTGGTTTCACGCGTGTACCGATGCAACTCGAAGCTTTCGCACTCGCAGCCTGCGTTTTGCGCTGAGTGTTGTTGAGTTCCTGCTAATGGAGCTTAGCGAAGGAAGGAGATCGATGGGGTCGGTACACCCCACTACCCTACTCCGTCACGTTACTGAGGCTCGGCAGTACCCGCGTGTACGCGCTGTGCAACTTATACGGGGAAACAAAGGCCAATTTATTAGTTTTATGTTTAATTGTTGTATATACTTGATAAATAAACCCCAGTATCATTGACTAAAAACCTGGCACCACCAAGCCAACACTCTAATCAGCTAGTTATGGGCCATCCATTCATTCGTCTACTGAATTAACCTCATGGGATTCTCCTGTAGCTTCACTAGCTTGTTCATCAGCTGCCGTCGCTTCATTTAGTTCTATTTTACGCTGAGGAATGGCCGCCTCAAATGCCGCTTTCCAATCGCGCACCTCAATCCATCTTAACAACAATTCAAACGCCTGGTTGGTCGTTAACACCCGGCGGCCACTCACTTTTATATGCTCATCAATTGGCAGCCGGCCGACTTTAATACCCAATTGTTTCGCTTTGTTAAGACACAGGTTTTTGTATCGGTTTTTATCAACAATCCCACCAACAATATACGTTTTGCCCGGCTCTAATTCTGATAACACGGTCTCGGCATCGCCAGTTAAGTAAATATAATTATCGGGGTTGTCAATGATAACTTCATCATCAACAAATTGGACTTTCGACCACAATTCATGCGTCCGGCGCATTTCGTTTTCAAATCGGCTACGTAGCTTGCCATTGAACCCACTAATTGTCAAATCAACCGGGAATTTACACTTGCGGTTCTCGCTGTAGCATCGAGTTAATTGACCAGCCAAACTCGTCCGCTCGCCATCTTCCATCAGGTTATCAAAATTACAGTCAATTACAACGCGAACACCGCTGGGAATTTGGGTGCCGGACCGTTGAGGACGTCTATTTTTACTTCTTTGGGCACGACGTTTGATTCGTCTATTCTCTACAAATTGTTCCCGCTGGGCCTCCATTTTCTCCTGCTTCACCAGTTTTTTAAACGCTGATCTTGTCATGCCTTCGGGGATCTCCCGTCCGGCGTATAGCCGTGGTTGTGCAGCCATCAACCGTTGTAGTTTACACACTGGCGCGAAGCGTAAATTTTTAGGCACAAATTAGTAAATGCATCTAATAAGTACTGAGCATTAAACTAAATTTTAATTGCAGAGATTCAAACCAATTGCCTTTTGCACTTATACATGAATTGACTTATTTTAATGGATCATCCTCCTGTTTTCGGCTTGTCCCTAAACGGCAATAGGCTGCTGCATGCACGTCTCGTGGTGTGTTTCAACTATCCATGACTAAATAAGCGTATCTCCTGGTCAGTTTCAGAACCGATTGTTCGCATACACACGTGATATGATGTGATAAACCGCGGCTAAACCCTGAATATTATCGGCTATCTACCGTTCACCACTCATCATTTACGCTCAATTAAAGCAGCATGATCATCTCAGCATAATGTTTTCGCATTTATCGTTGTAAGTATGAAAAATGGTCGGTTTTGTTGCGGTTCGATGGGCCCCGGGGAAAGTCACGCACGTGACCAACAGTTGGCCGACCCCGTCGTATCGTATACAACGATGGGCAAATACGGACCAATGAGTTTAGGGCATGCATGAGCCTCGGATGTCGGATGTTACCTTTCGCCGTTCCGGAGTTGCCACAGTAGTATTTTAACTGTTCGCCAAGGAATTAAAAAAAAAACTTTGGGTACCTTTTAGCCTTTTATAAAGCACTGCTAGGTTATGAGACTGGTGAACGCTCGCACAGCTAGGACGGCAATGTAAATGCCGTACTGAAACCTATGCCGGCAGGGTTATGCATTCTCCTCACCGCTAATCACTCAAAGAACGGGCCTGGACGTACAACTGTACATCTTACTCACGTGACATTACTTAAACACGGTCTTATTGGTAACCCTCACGACACCTCGGCCCTGCATGTCATTTATTTTTTTTTTTTCAACCCGCTAATGAAATCGCTGGTGCGGCTCTGAGGGATCTATGGTTCAAGAATTTGTTAAGTGTGTACGCGCGGCACCCAAAGCCCCTATATAGTAATTCTTCGAACGCATTATGACCTAAGTTAATTGTTTTTTCTCCTCACAGAGTACTTCGGAAATTTACCGTATGGTGATGTCGTCCGGTAATTTTACAGGCATATGTAAATTAACATACACAGCGAGCAGCAGTTATTTACCGCTGGCGCCGCCCCTTAGTTAGCTCTTACTTTGTACCAAGTATACCAATTTGTAAGGCGCTCGCTTAATTTTGGACTGAAGTCCATATGCCGCTCACTGCGTAGGTCAAGGCGTGAAACCCTACATCCATCACGGCTAACCGTTGACGTACATGTGATTAAGGGTTCGGGGTTTATAACATGATACGGTTTAATATCGGCATTTTACTGGGCGTTCCTCCCACCCACACGAACTGTCAAATGGCGGCCCGAACGGTTAGTCCGCCGAGAGGTGGCGGGGGTACCGTATTCAGGGCAAGGGTGGAAATACGACCGTTGGAGATGGGTGCACGGTACGTCATGCACGCCACGCATTTAAATTTCCCGGCCAACCTTGAAGAAATTGCCCGCAGGCTCTCCCCACTTCCGTTGCCTTTCGGCGTTTTATACAAATACTTAACCTCGGTAATTTTTTCTAGTACTTAGCCCAGAAATATATACTTCGCGACATTTTACAGTAACGGAACCAGCTGGCGGGTCATGCGCTGCCCATCAACGGTCCTGCATTTTGCCGTTGGGACTTGTGAATCGCCGGCCTGCATGTGGGCTGCTTACAAACCACCGTGAGCAGAAAGGGCATGATCCGACGACGCACATACCTGTGGTGGATCTCATCCGCCCCATTTATATAAGTTTCTCCTTGGTGAATTCTCAAGAAGGAACTGGTTGATTCGCTGCATGCTCCACCGTCCCGAGGAGATACATCCATTGCCACTTCATAACATGTCGAATGACGACCTTCCACCAGCAGAAGGAAAAAACGACAATCCCAGTGCACGGCTGCTCTCCGAGCTCGCGGAAATGTCCAAATCGCATTTTCTGCTGCTTAGACGTCAACCAGGTTCGCAATCCTCCTCAAGGCCCGACTCACCGACGTCTGCCTCGACTCCGACTGCTCAGCCGCAGCTCGGAGCCGGAGCCGGAGCCGGAGGAGTTGTGCTTGGAGCCGGAGGAGCTGTGCTTGGATCCGGAGGCGCTGGGCTTGGAGCCGGAGGCGCTGGGCTTGGAGCCGGAGGCGCTGGGCTTGGAGCCGGAGGCGCTGGGCTTGGAGCCGGAGGCGCTGGGCTTGGAGCCGGAGGCGCTGGGCTTGGAGCCGGAGGCGCTGGGCTTGGAGCCGGAGGAGCTGGGCTTGGAGCCGGAGGAGCTGTGCAGGTGCTCGATGATGAGCAGCTGCTGCAAAGACCCGATAGTTTGCGAGTGAAGGCCGTGTTAGAAAGTATTAGCAGTATTCCCGATGCAGTTAGCGAGCGCGAAGCGTACTGGATGGATAACGTGCGGGCTTCGATTCCGTCCAATCGCAACTCCGCATCTTCCACGCCTATGGATCCGTCGCCAATTGAGGCTGCAGCCACGCGAGCAGCTGCTGCGGGCGAATTGGCGACAAAAATGACATCTAAAGATAAATTAGAAGGTTCGTTAAAGCGTTCGGAAAGCTCGGTGAAGATTGGTGACGGTGGTGGTGAGAAGCCTAAACGTCGAGGCGTTAGGAGCCCGCGATCCAGCTCGAGCAGCCCAAAATTGCGCGGTGTAAATGTTCAAGGTGTTCCAAAGCCAGTGCCGGTTCCAACACAGGCTCTGATTCAGTCCCAAACTCAATTGCATTCTCCGTTACCTGTTCAAGCAGACCAGCCCCCCACGGTGGGACCCACCGAAATAGATAAAATGATGTTTGTTGTTCAGAAACAGGGACTCGGGAACTTGAGCCCCACCGTCCCCAGCTCGGACTTAACGCCTAAGTCTCCGAGCACCACAAACTCGCCGACACCTGATGCCCAGTCCCTAAGCACGAGCCGCGGCGGTACACCCGGTAGCCCAGCAACTTACATTTACACATGTTCGCATGAGGGTTGTACGAAACGGTTCAAGCAGCGCGCGCATTTGCACACGCACCTCCGCAGCCACACTGGTGAACGGCCCTATGTGTGCCCATTTAAAGGCTGTGAGAAATGGTTTAGCCAACGATGTAACCTGCGAACCCACATCCGCAGCCATACGGGCGAGCGGCCCTACAAATGCAGCATCTGCGGCAAGGCGTTCAGCCAGCAAGGGAACATGCGGCACCACATGTTGATCCATTACAACGAAAACCCATTAGTTTGCAAAATAGAGAATTGCGGGAAGACTTTCAACCAATTGGGCAACCTGAAGGCGCACCAGAACTCTGCCCATAAAGAGGCCGTGCAAAATTTCACTGAGAAATTGCAACACTGTAGTTTAGAGGACCTGCCCGAGAACGAGCGGGAGCTGTTCCAGTATTTCTGTGAGCTTTATAAGAACAGCAATCGCGGGATTCGGGGCCGCGGGAAAGGTACGAAGACAATAGTTTATCGGAAGGGCAATACGGATGAATCTCCCGAATTATCGGAGCAGGATGCCTCCCATGTTTTTGAAGTGAAACCGCAGATCCTTAATAACCAGCCCATGCACCAAATCGACCAGGAAATGCAGCAGCACATGCACCAAATTCAATTGCAGCAACACATGCAGCAACAAATCCCGCAGCACAACATGCCACAACATATGCGGTCGCCACCAGTGCAGGGACAGGATATTTCCGCTCAACACACATATTCTCAACTGTCCCACATGGGTCCCATACCATCTTCAACCACTCAGTCCGAGAAACAGGGTGGGGGGCTCAACAATTCAGCATACTCCGGGTACCATCAACCGATGGAATCCCAGTCATTTTCATCCCAGCAGATGCATCCGCAGCATCTTGCTCCGCAACATTTACCAGCATCCCACATCCACCAGTCCATGTCGTCGCATTTACTCCAGCAGCACCAGCTCCAGAACTTTGGCGCGGGCATGTCGTACCCGCAGTACCCGGAGATGCCGTTGAACGGGGACGGACCAAGCCAGTCGCAAAACCAGTATCCGTACTCATACCCGGTGTCAATGGCATCCCAGATACGCCACCCACCACTCCAGCAGCAGCCGATGCAGCAGCCGCAGCCGATGCTACAACAACAGCCGGTCCAGTACCAAAACTACCCTCCGGTGCAGTATGGCGAAATAGATCCTAACACAGGAATGGTGTCCTTCCCCTTACGCGACGATTGAGTGTGGGCCATATTTATCTGTAAGTAAGTACTATTTATCGCCATGATAAACATATATATATAGCCACAGTGAACCACGGTGAACCACAGTGAACTACGGTGAACCACAGTGAACCACGGTGAACCACAGTGAACCACGGTGAACCACAGTGAACCACGGTGAACCACAGTGAACCACAGTGAACCACAGTGAACCACGGTGAACCACGGTGAACCACAGTGAACCACAGTGAACCACAGTGAACCACAGTGAACCACAGTGAACCACAGTGAACCACAGTGAACCACAGTGAACCACAGTGAACCACAGTGATTTGCTTTCTATTTATACCGGTAATAAAGGCAGGGTACAGATGATCAACAGTGCCAGCACCGTTACTTTAATTGCAAATAATCCTTAGTCTTTTCGTAAGTCACCAAAGTCAGTGCCATGGCCGGCACAACCCGCATAAGATTGGCAGACAACCCACGGTAGAACCCACGCCAGCGTGATTTGTTCCACACCTCCGTGATGGCCGGCACTATGCCGATCTCTTCAAACTGCATGCGGGATCGTACAACTTGATGCGGGTACATAACAATGGCGGCAATTGATTTGGCAATTGTCGAAGCGACAAAGTAAGTAGCAGTATCACCCAAATTATATCTGCTGCGACACCAAGGTTTCAGGGGCCCGTAAATGGCAAAATACAGGGCACTTTGCGCGGTTCCGAAAGTTCCGGGAACAAACCCCCGCCAGAACGCCTTTAACCCACCGTGGCGGTATATCTCACGAACATTAACCCAAATTGAGGCGGATGCACCTTTATCCGATGCTTTTGTTCCCAAAATTCTCGTTTTAACTACCCAAATCGGGTTCGTTGCGGCTTGGGACATGATTCCGGCAACAAACGAGCACACTAAATGGGCCAACCCAGTCTGGTTTAGTTGCAGTGTGGGGCCAAATGCAATTCCTTGCATTACCTCGTACAATCCGAAATAAGCGCCCCATGCAGCGGCATTGCCAATGAGATTCGGCGTTAACCCACGGTACACTTCACTTAGTGGTTGTTTGGGAAGATCCTGTAAAAAAGTTCCTAAAGAGTTACTCCTACCGAGCTGTAACCTTACTTTGGCTAAATCTAGTGGATGCATGGCCATAGTCGTCACACTGCCAGCAACGGCACCGGCCACCACCCCGTCCATAAGGTTTAGGTCCGAGCCGGATGACAATGTATTTAGTCAATCTACTCAATTGCATATTGGATATTAAATAATTGGTTGGTGCTAAAAATTGTTGAAATTGGGGGGCCTTTGGGGTCATATTTGATGCTCTTGGCCAATTGCTACTCTTAGATGAGGCCAAGGCAACCATTGCAAGCTTGAAAAATTCCTAGGGTGCGCGTTTATAAAAAAAAATTACGTAACCATACTTCCATAAATTCTGCTCGGCACATGTTCGGCAAGCTCGAGCTCGATGCGAAACTCGACCAGGCCCTGGCTCAAATGGGCTTTACTGAGCCTACCCAGATTCAGGCTGTCGCGGTGCCCATTGCCCTCAATGAACGTAAAGATATTGTTGCGATGGCCCGTACTGGCTCCGGTAAGACTGTGGCCTATCTTTTACCGATTTTACAGTCGTTATTAACCAATAAGGGGAAATTCGCCCTGATACTTGTCCCCAGCCGTGAATTGGCCGATCAAATTGCCAGGGTGCTCGTTCAATTGACGAAATTCGCTGCTAAAGAGCTTAAATATGTAAATATTGCCCAGAAAATGAGCGAGAGCGTGCGTGCAACGCTGCTGGCCGAGCCGCACGAGCTTGTAATTGCGACCCCGGCATCGGCCCTTGAGCAGATCCGCGCGGACAGGCTTAATCCTCAGCAATTGGGCTACCTCGTGTTCGATGAAGCGGATTTGCTGGCATCTTATGGCTATGAAAACGATTTAAAAGAGTTGAAACAGCGTTGTGAGGGTTCATGTCCGCAATGCTGGCTTATGAGTGCGACTTTAGGTGAGGATGTCGATGACTTGAAAGCAGCATGGTGCACGCGGCCGATCACATTGAGGCTGGAAGAAGAGGATGCGAACTCGCAGCTGCAGCAATTCTATGTCAAGTGTACGGAAATTGATAAATTCCTTTTCATGTACGTCATTTTCAAGCTGGGCCTCATCAAGGGTAAAACGTTGGTGTTTACAAATGAGATTGATAGGGCTTATAGGCTCAAGCTATTTTTAGAACAGTTCGGGATCCGCAGTGCCGTGCTCAACAGCGAATTGCCTCAGGAATCGCGGATCCACATTGTTCAGCAGTTCGACAAGCATTATTTCAACTTGCTGATTGCTACTGACGAATCGGGGCTTAAACAGAAAAGTTCTAAAAACGGTGCAAATGCAGTTAGTGAGTACGGTGTAAGTCGTGGAGTTGATTTCAAGGGCGTGGCATGCGTGATAAACTTCGATTTGCCGATTAGTTCTAAGGCGTACGTGCACCGCGTGGGCAGAACCGCCAGAGCGAACCAAAGGGGCATGGCATTGTCATTTGTGGTCCCTAAAAGTGAATTCGGCCAGCACAAAATCGCTAGTTCGGTGACAAATAACCGGGATGAAAAAGTGCTTAATCGCATCCAGCGTGCGAACGAAGTAAAGCCCTACGCTTTTGATATGGAGCAGGTCAACAGTTTCCGCTACCGCATGGAGGATGCATTCCGGGCGGTTACCAGAACGAGTGTGCGTGAGGCGCGGGTTAAAGAACTGAAAGCAGAGCTGCTGGCTAGCGAGCAATTGCAGCGGCATTTCGAAGAGAATCCTGATGATGTTGCGGCACTTCGCCACGACACTGAGCTGCATTCAGCACGCGTGAACAAAGAACTGAAGAACGTGCCTTCGTACTTGTTGCCGGCATCCGCACGCGCCCCGACGCCTTTGTTTACCGAGCCGGTTCGTAAGTTTAAACGGAAAGAGGGCAGAGTCGTTAAAAAGAAGCGGAAGCGCGACCCCTTGAAAAGTTTCGTTCGGTAGCCACCGAGTTATTTATTATATAGTCCCATAAATTAACGGAATTGTTGCAACAGCCCGCAGCTGCGTGCCCACATTGGACCTCAGCCATTGGACCTCAGCCATAACAGTGCGGGAATTAATGTTCGTGTATAATTTGTATCCGTTAAGAGTATAAACGTGCATAATTTATACCCATTAAGAGTGTCTATTTAGTCGATTCCATAGCGGTATGTTATGGTGATCATCACGATCAAGGTGCTGCCGGCTGTAGTTAGAAGCTGGATAAATAAATTGAATAGTATGAGCTGGTACGGACTGGACTGCCTACTAACCGAACATGCTGGTTCGACATATAAGGGCAGGGCAGATCGAGTATAATGAAAAACCAGCTGAAATAGTTAGTTTCGAGGCTCGTAAGTAATTAATTATGCTTAGGCAAATTTTTCGATTCAATGCACGGCTGTTTAGCACGCAAGAATGGACTCCCAAAGCGGTTCGAGCAGCCTTTAAACCCGAAATTGACGCTGTGGAAATGCACAGCACCCTCGTGAACCAATCTTCTTTAGAGCCCCTGCTCCAACTCGCCGACGTTCGGCCCATGATGCAGTTGTACTCTCAGTTGGCACAGTACGAGCTTAACCGAATAAACGAGGAATCAATAGATCGCATCGACCATGGAGTAAATCGCCCGGGCACCCCTGCACAGTTAGTGGCATTCAAAGTTTCCCGCGCACTTAAGCAAACTGCAAAGGACGTTGGCATTGCATTACGCAGTCTGCCATTGAATGCCCGGAATTGGCACCAAAGTCAGGTTTACCCCGAGCTTGTGGATGCACTCAATTCGGTTTCCAAATCAATGGAGAGCCGTGCCATCACCAGTAATGGTCGAATTGCTGCAAACCTCTTTGCCGCCTACGAAATTGTCGATCCGCAGGCCGGTTTGAAATTTTTCGAAGCTGCTCCTGAGGCCGCTCCTGAGGCCGCCATTGCCTGCCTTGTCAAGGCCGGTATGCCGCTGCAGCAAATGGAAAGGGCAGTAATGCCGAACGGCGTGGAAAAGGCGTCGTCATGGGCGGTCGCTAGACTGGCATGGGCCTGTTTGTGCCGGAACAACGTTGAGCGTGCTTGCGAGCTTTTCGACACTTTGCTAAAGCGTGACGCGCCAGCATCGCCTAAGTCGTTTGCCATCGATGCATTTGTGGGTGACGCTCCGGCCCAATTGGCATTGAAAACGTTTAAAGCATTTCCTGAACACACACCGCACCCGGCAGCGGTGACGCGGTTAATTGAGCGTGTGGCCGAAATTGCTAATAACACCAATGACAATGACAATGTCACCAGTGTTGATATCGCATCTGAATGCACCGCCATTTTCTGCGACTATTTACGGCGGCTTAAGGGGAACCCGCCAGAAGAGAAAATAAAAACTGTGACATCGGCAGCAGTGCGGGCGATTCTGGCCGGCTCTGCTACGCCAGATGCAGCACTGAAATATATTCAGGCCATTTGTGCTGCCTACGATGCGCAAATGCCGCGACATTCCACATTGCTGAATATTCTGCTCACAGAAATCATCACTCGATGGCCGGTTGTGGACGCTGCGCGCCCGCTGTTGCTGTCGATTCTGGACAATTACAGCCAGGACTCGGTGGTGTCGCTACGCGTGCAGCTCAATGCAACGTCTATGCTCAGCAACAATGACGATTTGATAAAGGCATTGTGGGCACGACGTGTGAGAATGCGGCCGCTGGAGGCACTCGATTGGATTTCGTTGGCACGCGCCGCAAAGGGGGGGCGGCTTTTCAAGGAATTGTGGGAGGCTGAGGGCCGGCCGTTTGAACAAGACGTGCAGAGGTACTGTCACGCCCACAATATAACATATTAGTTGCTGATAACAATAACAGATAACATATTGGTCTCACCACGTCGATACTGCACATAACACACATATCAATACGAAGCCAGTTGATGTCGCTACTAAAATCTATCAGCAAATGGTTCGAAAATGGTTCAGCATGCCCCATATCAAACGTAACTCATCGCAAACTAGTGCTGGCAGTCAACACCGCGACGTTAGTGCACATCTAACACATATCAATACGAAGCCAGCTAATGTGGCTACTAAACTATAACAGCAAGTGGCTCAAAAATGGTTTAGCGTGCCTTATACTTAACATAACTCATCGCAAACCAGTTCTGACCGTCAGCACCGCGACGTTAGTGGCATAAGTCATTGGTTAACGACTCATTAGCAACAATTACACATTGACAGTGCAATGAGCATCTTCGGCAAAGGAATCGCTTCCGCACGTGGGCTACTTGCTGAGCTTAATTCAGTGGACGAGCGAAAGAAGCCATTCTCAGCGCAATGGAGTCGCCCTTCCTATTCGCAGCCAACTGTTACATAGACCTTGCCGACGCAGAGAAATAAACATCTATAGAGCATAATTTTAAATCCAATTAGTACCACTTGAAGCTGTCCTGGTCACCACCTGGGGCATGTACGTCGAGATCTACCTTCATACATATAACTACGTAAACTACGCAGCACGCTGGGCAATCGTGCTAAGGAACTCACTTATAACTTGCTTGTCGTCCTGCAATTCACTTCGAGCAACGGGTAGTGAATTGCCCGCGGCTGTGGCGGCCAGCACCCCTGCCAAATCGCACGATTCACCTTGAGCCAAAGGTTCTGGTGAACTACTCAATGCCGGTAAAGTGCGCATGGTACCCGCTACAACGGCATCAAAGTCGAATTTCGGGTCCACAGCTAGAATCTGCGGCCGGAAATCGTCAAAAATCACAATTGGCGAGCCCACAAAGTGCTGCTCATGAATTTC
>JAJMBI010000105.1:0-38593 GCA_030572815.1 Starmerella asiatica | reverse complement strand
CCCCCCCCCCCCCCCCCCCCCCCCCCAACTGCGCACAATGCGCGGCTTTCGCGGAGTTGGGGGGGGGGCTCAGTAGGGTGGGAAAAATGCCAAGAACGGCAGCATATGGCGCGTGATCGCTGCACTGCGGACACCGAGAGGGCCGGATTATTGTACTGTGGGGGGGTACTGTTAACGCTCAGTAGATTTAGCGATAGTTATCGTACATACCTTAGTGCGGGTTTAAACTAAAGAGTGGTATTTTTTTAAATTTGTATATGGGCATTGCATTCACACATGGCCGTTGGCACGCTTTACAGACGTTGTTAAATGCTGGTGGTGCTGCTAATAGATGGCACGAATCAGCGGAGGCCTAAAGGACATGACGCAAAGAGATTACGCATACTGCGTTTACCCAAGGCGGCATGTCGCGCGCCCACCTAACCCTGGGGATCCACGCGGGTGCTCCGCAGCATGTGACCCGTACGTCATGCAAACCTAGCACCCGAACGGCGCGGATATTTAGCATGTGGGCCGAAAAACGCGGCTTTAGCGGTTTATGCCGAACTGCGGGAATTAGGCGGGTATGGATTACTCGGGTGTAATTGCTGCAACCACCCGGTCGTATCCGCCATGTTCGAACACGCCGGGGCCACCCGTGCCCAGCACCGCCCACCTCCTGCGGCCCCAACTTCCTTGGGAACCCCAACCTAAACGAGTAGGCGGAACAAATACCGTTGAAACTAATTAAAGTAATGTAAATTATTCAATAGAATGAAGCGAATTTGTCGAGGATACTCGCGGGGCTGTAAAGACTGGCCCGCCCTTATCAACCTGAGGCCGTATAGTCCGCTAATTAGTTATGCTCTAAGTACCGCCAAATGTAGCTCAAGTGTCAATATATTTACGTATCCAATTCGTAGTATCCAAAAATGATACCACTGTCCATACCATTCACAATAGATCGCCCTCCTCTTCGCTCAGCTCATCAGCAAATGTGATGATCGGCAACGAGTAAGTATCCAGTTTGTAGTATCCTCGCTTTAATCCTTCGAATTTAGGAATTGTTACTGGCATTTCCTCCCACCGCACCTGTAGCCCGAAATCCTTAAGATTATACTCGGCAACCTGTTTATAAACATCGTAGCATACTTGTCGGTCCGCACCAAGGCCATTGAAATAAGAAAACGTACCATCAAACGCTAATAAACCAACAATACGGTCAAATAACTCAAGCATGTCCTGGTAGTGCTCACTGAATGTGTCGTAGTAAATCCCATCAAATTGCACTCCCTGCTCCAGCAGTGTGGCCAATTGAGCTTTCCAGGGGCCTTCGAGCACATGCACATGGGGTCGGTTATACCACCCGCGTTCACGCATTGCTTGTAACACTTGCGGGTGGGCTTCAATGATATAATGTTCTGCAGGTTCAATGGCGGCAATGAACCCATCAATAATACCCATGCCAAATCCTATATTTAATACGCGACCACCTTTTTGCGTTATAAGTTCAGCACTACGCTGCATAATTGGGGTCTCCCAGTCCATCATGACACCGTCATGCTCGTTGGTTTGCAATGTATGATCATCATAAGCCAGTTCGGAGGCCAAAAAATGCTTTTGACTGCCTTCCACCGTTAGGTTATCGTCAGCCTCACTCTCTTCAAGTAGTTTCTGCATAACAATTTCTGAGGTAAACCCGGCCCGCACGATTCGCGAATAAACCTGATCTAACCCACTGGCTAACGCGATGTCTCCGGGGGTTTGATTGCTGCCATCTAACAAGTTCCAGCTGGCTCCATATTCAAGCAAAATCTCTACAAACTCAAGCGCGAGATGCTCTGTAAGTGGATCGGCATAGGTGCATACAAGGTGCAGCAGACTGGCTTGTTTATCGAATTCCTCGGTTTCTGGACGCAGTTCGCCTACACGGATGTTTGCAGGCATTCCCGCACTGAGAATTGCCCGCAATGCGTCGGCAGCGCCGTCCTGGGGCGTTTTAAACGCACACAGCTCAAAGCAGTCCATAACCCTTAGAAAATTTCACGGCCCTTGCCCTGGTCATAAACAGCTCCGCCACATACAACAGTGTGGCGTGAAGTTTTAAATAAACTGCCTTATTTTCATAAACAGAATAATACAGATTATGCCACTGCAATATATATATAAACAGCCTAGGTACAGACTTCTTGAACCTGTGCGAAAGCTCATTTTGTACTTAACTACAATTCATCATGAACGATCTCCTCTTCAGCAACACAGGCGATCGGGGTCCGCACCCGCAGCTCGTAGTGGCACACCTCCGGCTCGTCAACGGCATACGCCTCCGTAGTATGCCCGCATTCCAGCAACAGCCGGGCTGATCGCTCCACACCGTTCGGGCACCGGTTCCCGCCCTCAAAGTCAATGTAGTATCCCCCGTCGGTGCTCAACCCCCGAGACCGGCCCAATTCAACACGGTTCACGCCATCTAATTGCACAGCCGTTCCAAATAGGCACGCCTCATACGTGAAGTCCCCGCGTTTCACCGAGACACACGTCTCTTCAGCAGCATGCCCGATCAGATCGGGTCCCCAGAAGTCGGGCCCCAACTCCAACAGCTTCTTATGCAGTTTTAAAGTATGCTGGGCATCACTCAATTGCGATTCTTTCGCAGTGAGCTGCTCCTCTAACCGTTTCCGGTGCATGCCGTGATGCGTCCCACCACGGCTAACACTCTCGGTGCCGCTGAACGCGCCACTACGCAGCCAGTCAACGCCACGGTGGAGGTATTCACAGCCACGTCTTAACTGGTCACACGGCAAACTATTTACGACACTAACTGGGCTGGCATTGTCGCACTCAAGCTCGATACTTTCCAACAAATCGTCCACATCATAGTGCCGGTACTCCACTGCGTTTGTGTCCGGTTTCATGTGGGCCTGCCATAGACGCAATGCTTCCTTGACGGCGGGATCGTTGAAATTCGGGTTATACTCAGCCTTCATTTTGGCCAATGCCCGCTCCAAGCCAGTGTAAGCGGACAGCAATGCGGCATGCCGCGTGCGAAGGTCGTCAACATCTTCATTCGCAATTTGCACAACTTCCCGCACTTTTTGCAATGCTAAATCAAGCTTGTCATCCTGTTCATTCCCGGAAGTGGCGATTTCCGCTTGTAGTTGCGCAATCTCGGGTTCTAATTGGTGGATAAGCCGCGCTTGCTCTTCAACGCTGAGTTTTAACTCGCGGTCGCGCTCAGCAGCCTGGCGAACCATTTCTGCCCGCAATTTCGCACCTTCCAATGCAAACGCCCGCAATTTAGCCGCCTCCGCTGCTTCGGCCGCACGAACTTCAGCGCAGCGGTCGGGGCATAAACCTGCGGGCTCGTCGCTGCCATCACAGCACAGCGCGAAGTCACAAGCGCCGTCGTCTACAAATCTACTTGAAATATATCGTTGGCTTCCAACACACCAAAACCGGCCGTTTTCGCAGGCAGATGTGCCAGGTTCGTCACTGCCGTCGGGGCAGTCGCAAAAGTCGTCATTCACACGATCGAAGGGGATTTCAATGCTGGGATCGCTTAAACATTTGAACATACCATTCACAGGTTCGTAAAGGTGCTCGTCTTGGGGGGCCACACCGCGTAGCGCCTGAACTAGCACTAAACTCGCCAGCACAAGCATTAACGTCGCCCGTACCCCGGTCGTGCACCATTATTCACAAAAAGGGCGCAAATGGCGCAGGGGGGAGGTCTACATTGTATAGAGTTTTGTGGGATAATCAGCTGAATAGTTAAAGAATGCACGTCATATAATATACTGGGACCCGGTGGGATACGGTGGAAGGGGCCCTTACAGTGGGAGGACCCAACGGTAATAGGTGTCGGTATTATTACTGGTCCGGTTAAACCCAATAATTGAGTAGATCGGTAAAGAAGGTTGTAATCACGGAGGTAAGTACCGGTCGCGCCGCGCATTTACAGAACCCTTTTCCACCCATGCCACTAAACCCTAGCCACTAAACCCCAGCCGCATCATAAACCGCCACCGATGGTGGGCCGCGTGATATCGGTCGTTCGGGGGGGCATACTAAACATGATATAATATTACTCAAATTGTACATTGACACACCAACAGGTTCGGTAGTCAATTTATAAAAATATTGTTCTTGTGCCGCTTTAGACGCATGCAGGGCGGTATCACACTGCATAGGCGCAACGACGCGCGTCGTGGTATGCGCGAGGACATGCGTTGAGGCATGCGCCGTCGTGGTTGCAGATCGTGTCAACGGTTAGGCCTTGCTGAAATGAACAACGTTCAATTACAATTTTATCCTAGCTGCGTAGCTAGGCCCCGTCGATTTAGCTGGGACATTCTGAAACAAAATAAAATTACCCTTAATGCAGCTCGAGCACATCCCGTGCTCAGGTGCGTGACCAAAAACAAACCGAGGGCACGACAAACCTTATTTTTGAGGGGTGCATTCAGGCCAATTGGAAACCACTAAAAACTGAAATTAGGTGTACATGATGCTAATGTGATGATAGTCAGATTTGTGGACCTGGAATGCTTTGAAAAAAGTGACCGGGTTTGTGTACAGTGAGTGCGTCATGATATCCCACTCCTGCGTCAAGCTCAGGGCACGGGCTGGGTTTCAGCGGAGTTAAAGGGTTAGGTTCAACCGCCACCAGACGCAGTGAAGCTGAGACGGCTGACACCGGACCACATAAGGGCACAGAATTGCCCGCATATTCTTGTATTAGAGCATATCTGTCACCCGTTTTTGGGTTGCAATATGTCGCAGGGTGATTGCATCACAGCTCGAGGATTCCACTTATCATATACTATATTTTTCCTCTGCGCGGCACGTTCGATTAGACCCCTGCGTGTTTCGATTCCACTCTTTGGATTCGCATAAACACTACCGGGAACCTTTGCTGTGATTATTGGCCGAGAACAATTCTGTCCCAGTGTATTGGCCCACCGTCGATACTGATCAGCACTACCAACCCGCGCGCGCGCCAGCCCATGGATCCGGACTCTTTCCGTGCCAACCAATTTGATAAGGAACGCAGCGAAATGTCCGATGCCGCTCAACAGAGTCAGTCGGATCAGGGTCATGCCCCATCAACTAACATTACTACAGAAACGGCGGACGCGAACGCAGGATATGCAGGTGCCAATACTTCAGGTGATCGACAAACCAATTTTGAAACAAGTGAGTTGGAAGGGGAGCCTGCAGTGCAGCCGCATAAACCCCGACCATCGGAGCTTCCCCCGTCGTTGTTACGAAGCGTGCAGGATACAGGTAATACTCCGAATATTGCACTGCCGTCTATGCAAATTAATACGGAAGGTGACAATGCTTCTAGAAGCCAGCCAACAAGTTTTTCGATTTCGCAGCAGAATTTTCCAGCAGATCCTCAGCAGTCACAGCCGCCTGCTGACCCAAGGTTTCAACAGGAGCAACAGCAGACGCCAATACACCAACAGCAGAACCCCCTTCCGAAGAATCATCAACCGAGTCAGGACAGCTCAGGAAGCCAGCAAGGCCAGCAGCCATTGCGGCAGCCCTCATATTTTGTATCACCACTTGAACCATCGCATGAGGCTCGGTATTTAACACCATATCAGCCCGATCCTTTCCGCTCACCGCAATTTCCACTCCCTGAAACGTTGCCTCCGGCCTCAGCACGCGAAGAGTACCGAGGTGGCGTGCCCGGTGGCTTGTGGCAAACGCCTTTTATTCCACCTCCCGTGGAACGGTTGCCACTACCGTTTCCCTACAGCCCCGGGCAGATGATGCATGCGCCTCCGGATTATTATGGGTGGGGTGCAGGTGCAATCCGCGATCACCAAAGGCCACAATCGTATGTTGGCGGGTCTGAGGAGCAACGACCATCTTCACGTTCCTCGTCGCGCCATAGTCTGCATACACGAGGTGGGCAATCCAATCGTCGCACATCATTGCAGACCCATAGAGCTCCGTACTCGCAACGAGTGCCCCGTCACCTCGGGCATTCGCATACGTTGTCACACAGTGCACGCCCTCCCATCCCCCTTGAATCCAATTTCGATGTATCACCAAGCTCATCACCAGCGGGATCTCCATCATCTTCCAATGACTCCGCAGACTCTGACCATTCTGATCCGAGATCTCGAAGCCAAACTGGAAGTCGTAGGCGCGGTAGCACACAAGGCTACTCCCATGCATCCATGCGTCCCCAGCGTGTGTCGTTCTCAGTATCGCGGCTACAGCATCCGGATATATTGAGACAGTTTCAATCCTTATGTATGATCATCAATTACGATCGGTCGGAACCCGGCCAGTCGTGCCCTCCCAATTTTGAAGATTTTCCCGGGCGCGTTGCCACGGATATGTGGAAAGAAGAGGGAACTGTGTGTTTGATTGTTAGATTACAGGGCGTTGCCGTCACAAGGCGATGCGACAACAACATGATCAATGGCACGAAACTACTGAACTCGGCACGCATCTCGCGGGGAAGACGTGATGGGATGCTGAAAGCCGAAAGAGTACGCCATGTCGTGCGCGTTGGAGGTATGGAATACAAAGGCGTATGGATCCCCTTTGAGCGTGCGCTAGACATGGCGAAGCAGGAAGAGGTGCTCGACAAGTTGTACCCATTGTTCTTAGCGGACATTCGCGATATTTTTACAATTCCTGAGAACTACTTGCGGCTCATGCAGGTAATCAGGGGCTCGCGACTTAATACTCAATTCTCGATGTGGATGAACAGTCTTGTGATGAAGAAAGAAGGCGGGAGTATGCGGGGCGCGAATGTGCGACCCAATGAACCACCGCGTGCCGGATCTTCAGCAGCCCCTCCGCGATCTAGACCCGATCCGGGGCAATCCGATCAACTCGAGCGGTCGCATGCAGCGTTTGAAGACGCACATCTGTCGATGGAACAGTATGCGGAGTACCTTGAGCAAGCATATCATAGCCGCAATGACGCTCCAACTGGTAGTGATTATGGGTACCGCCACAATGACGATAGCGAAGATGAGGCTGGTGGTTAGTGGCAGGTCGGTGAGCGTGTCACTAACCACCAGCCTGCGCCGTAAATAGCGCAAATGATAGCATGTAACATATTTATAGATTGTAGAAAGCACGAATGCCATTCTACTTGAATTCGGCGACCATTTCCAGCAATGCCGCAGCATCGGCAACCGTCCCCCTGCGAGGCCTAACGATCTCCATCCCGTTCTCCACAGAAACTTCGCATTCATCTTGAAGTCCTGCCGCGAGTAGCTGAGCAGCACTGATTTCATTATTAAGTTGTTCAACCAAAGTGTGCAGCGGCACAGCACTGATATACTGCATGGCGTCGCGGATGAGCAGCACAGCATAAGTGGCCCGTGCGCGCTGCACGAGTGCATAAATTCCAAAAGATTCGAACTCGCTGGAATGTTCTGCTATATATCTGGTCAAATTGGCCCAGTCTTCCCAGCCACGGTTCGTGAATAGCCGAGCTAAATTGTCAGTTATTGGACACACGAACCTTGTCCATACTGCTCGCGGCAGCACACTGACTTTCCCGCGGGCCACCAGCTCGAGCACGGCCCAACGCCGGTACCGGTCTATATTTGGACTTAAATAAAGGGCAACGGCCGCATGGGTGGCCGCGGCGTGCCATTGCCGGCTCCGTTCACAAACAACCGTGGCCCAGTTCGCATATTCTGCACCCAATGTAGCATTCCCACTGTTTACCGGTGCAGCAAACACACGTACTTTTGCAGAAACCAAATTGTGGGCGGCACAGTGTTTGGCCAGCACGAGGTGTGCCAGGTCCAGTTCTTTGGCCGTGCATGCCGCCTCGAGCACGTAGAGCACATTTTGGGCGAGCTGTGGCACGCAGTCCGCAGCCAGTTGAACCAGTTCGGCATCGGAGACGGTGCCGGCCTCAATGCTTTGCTGAACTTCCGTGCACCGCTCCATGCCGACTAATCCACCCCGACCCATCGCAAATACATAAATAGATTATTTGCTATTGCTAATCTTAATTAATTGCTCATATTCATCGAGTGACAGCTTAGACGCCCTTTTTGAGCACCCACACTCGGTTAAAGATGCAGGCAGTACATTAGCAGTACATAGGCGGGATCTAGGCAAGACAATAGGGGCCAGCATATTAAAGGCAATACGTAGACACACTACTGCATTCGTCCAAAGCAGTTAACATAATTTTCCGTAAGATGAAACCAGCAAATCAGCCCTGCCGCTAGCCGCTGAGCCTGCACGCTAATCAATCCGCATCTTTGCCGCGCACTGAACGCAAACCGCTGAATACAGTACAATATAAAAATAAACGAGTATATAAATACGAAACCTCTTCATCCCCTGCGCCCTCGGCCCCCCGGACGCATTCAAATGACGTCTTGCCAAAGGGCCGTTTATGGGCGTGGGCGTGGGCTACCTACCGCTGAAAGGTCCCAGCCGCGCCTAACCTCACTAAGTTAATGGACATCGCCAAACGGGCTAGAGAAGCCGCCAACGCACTCAAAGTTGCGTCAAATGACCACCGCACGGCCGCTTTAAAAGCGATGCACGACCGACTCCGTGATTTCCGCGACGAAGTGCTTGCCGCGAACCGCGAAGATGTTGCTGCGGCCACGAACTCGGAACTCCCGCCCGCGTTGATTAAACGGCTGGAATTAACGCCCGCAAAATACGACAGTATGCTGCAAGGTGTGCTCGACGTCGCAGCTCTTGAGGACCCCGTCGGTAAGGTCAGTTTAGACCGCGAGTTGGACGACGGCTTACGCCTCGTGCGGGTGTCCTGCCCCATTGGCGTGCTGCTCGTCATTTTCGAGGCGCGGCCCGAGGTTATTGCCCAGATCGGGTCGCTTGCGATCAAGAGTGGCAACGCTGCCATTTTGAAGGGCGGCCACGAGTCGCAGCGCACATTTGCTGTGATTTCGCGGCTCGTGCACGACGCGTTGGCCCGCACACCGGTCCCGGCAGACTCGCTGCAGCTGCTGACCACGCGTGAAGCCGTTGCGGAGCTGCTCACCTCGGATTTGGTGGATATGGTTATCCCTAGAGGCTCGAACCAGCTCGTGCGCGACATTAAACGCGCGGCAACCGTGCCGGTTCTGGGCCATGCTGATGGGATCTGCTCGATTTTCGTAGATGAAAGCGCCAACGCTGAAATGGCCGCGAAAATCGTTGTGGATGCCAAGACAAACTACCCGGCGGGCTGTAATGCCGTGGAAACCGTGCTCGTGCATGCGAATGCCCCGCAGCAATTGCGGTCGGTCGTGCATGCACTCAGGGCAGCGAGCGTTAAAGTGTATGCTGATGAGGGTGTGCGTGAAATGCTCGGCACAGAGGCCAATTTAGTTGTGGAGGCTGAACCTGATCATTTCGATACGGAGTTTTTGGCGTTGGAGATCGCCATTGGCCGCGTGCAGAGCTTACAGGAGGCAATTGACCACATTAATGCGCACGGGTCGCACCACACCGACGCCATCATCACTGAAAACGAGGGCAATGCCACGAAGTTCTTGAGGGGCGTCGATTCGGCCGGCGTTTACTGGAACGCGAGCACGCGGTTTGCTGACGGGTTCCGCTACGGGTTTGGAGCCGAGGTCGGGGTTTCCACAAACAAGCTGCACGCTCGGGGGCCCGTGGGGCTGGAGGGGCTCATGTCGTACCAGTACATGTTGTGCGGACACGGCCAGGTTGCGGGCGACTATGTTGGTGCGGGGGGGAACCGTCCTTTCCACGTGCGCGATTTGCCTTTGAATTAAATACGCTAACTTTATATGCCCATAAACACCTGATACGAGCTAAACTCGAGGATCATCTTGAGCAAAGCGTACCGCCTTGTTCCGCAATCTATCGCGGCTCGCACTCTATCGCGGCTCGCACTCTATCGCGGCTCGCACTCAATCGTTTAAAGTGTGCAGTGCCGAGACTCCTTTAAGGGCTAATGGGTGGGAACCCCATCGGAACGCTTAACCTGATACGCTAACTCGAGGAACAACGGACATCCCAAACAAAGCGTACCGCCTTGTTCCGCAATCTGTCGCGGCTCGCACTCAATCGTCTAAAGTGTGCAGTGCCGAGACTTTCATTCGGTTAAAGGGTGGGAACCCCATCTAAACGCTTAATCTTACTGCTGCGGAGCCTGGAAACGTATATATATATATGCTCTTAAGAGTGGAAACTGATAGTGTATACACGTGCAGTGAAGTCATACAAGTTCAATGCGCATCATGGTGAATTATAGTGCCTCAACATGCCGGGCTTCCCAAGCGTACCGCTTGAGTTGGACGCTAGGTTCGACAGCTTGTTGTGTAGTACCGCTTGCTGTGTAGGAATGCGTGCTGGCAAGTCCATAGAATCAATACGTTAGTATACTATGTAATGCGTAGATATCTTTAGGGTGAACAAAACCAAAAACCAAAAACCAAAAAACCAGGGTTCATACCCTAATTCCTTAACCGCCTAACCCTAACCGTTGTTAAGTCTTAACCGTTGTTACGTCTTTATATGTAGATTAAATAGCTTACAAATAGTCCGAGATGTTGGCCGGCATCTCCTCGATGACCGTGGAGTAGTACTGCTCAATCTCACGGAGCTTGCCCTTCGACTCATCAGTGACCAAGTTGATGGCCACACCACGACGACCGAAACGGCCACCACGGCCCACACGGTGCAAGTACGAGCTGAGATCCTTAGGCAAATCGAAGTTGATAACGACGGAAACCTGCTGGACGTCGATACCGCGGGCCAACAAATCGGTGGCAACCAGGATCCGCGAGGAACCCGTGCGGAACTCGTTCATGATAACCTCACGCTCCTTCTGCTCCATATCACCGTGGATCATCGACACCACGAAGTCGTTGGCCTCCAAACCGTCACGCACGGCCTCGCACGACGCACGCGTGTTGCAGAAAATGACGGCTTGCGAAACCGTGATCGTTTCGTAGATGTCGCACAACGTAACAATTTTGTAGCCTTCCTCGCCGACATCGATGTAGAATTGCTTGATACCTTCAAGAGTAAGCTCGTCTTTCTTAACCAAAATGGTTATGGGGTTCTTCATGAACTTCTGCGTGACTGCCAAGACATCCGGAGGCATCGTTGCCGACATCAGCACGATCTGGAACTCCACAGGAAGCATGCTGTAAATGCTGTGGATCTGCTCTTGGAAACCACGGCTCAGCATCTCGTCAGCCTCGTCCAGAATGAGCATTTTGACCTGGCGCGTGTTCAGCAAACCACGGCTAATCACATCTAAAACACGACCGGGTGTGCCGACAACAACGTGAGCACCTTGGCGGAGCTCAGCAAAGTCCACTTCGAGCGACGTGCCGCCAATGCACGCATGGCACTTGACGTCGAGGAACTCGCCCAAATTGCGCACCACGGACTGGATCTGCAGAGCCAACTCACGCGTGGGGGCCAGAATCAGCACCTGCGTGTCCTTCACCTTGGGATCGATCTGCTGCAAAGCGCCAATCGTGAAAGTGGCCGTCTTACCGGTACCGCTCTGCGATTGTGCCAGCACGTCTTTGCCTTCCATGATGGGCTTGATCGCACGCTGCTGGATCGTAGACGGGTGCTCGAAACCGTGGGCGTAAATGCCGCGCAGCAGCTCGTCACGCAACCCCAAGGCGTCGAAGTTGTCGATCGCCTCGTCATAGTTCGTGCGTAAATTGCCGTCCTGGTTAATAGGGGCCCCGGACGTTTCAGCGGGAGTAGCCTCAGCGGGAGTAGCCTCAACGGGCGCAGCCTCCGCCACGGGCTCGACTTTCGGTTCCAAGTTCTGTTCAGACATAAAGGTGGGTGGTTGAAAAAAAAAATGGGTTGCTAATAAAATTTTCAACCCTCTCGGGCGCCGACATACGGCTGGGGAACCCGCTGAAATGCGTGGCGCTCTATGTGAGATATTTTTTATAAAAAAAAATTAATAAACTGCAAGGTAAATCAGCGATTTATATAGATCAGAGCATGTTGGTGTGTTTTGAAAGATGTAGCTAGATGGGCGGCTATACTGGCTGGGCGGTTACCCACTCTCACACAATAAGCGCCCTCAAATGTCAACACTTAATAACAGATAAAGCCCATTAGCGATCTTATCTGGAGCCATGCGCTCTGTATCCACAAGGTCGACACACGGGCATATAAATTGCACATATATCGTATGTATCTAATGGGCGGGCTGGTTCCGCTAACACTTTCCACCCTCTAAGTTTTCTCATGGGTTTCACGTTCTATTCATCTAACAACATAGAATGTTTCATCAGGTGCTGCTGGGTCGGTGCGGGAGGTAATCAGCACACCTACCCTCAACAACGCGCTCATGCGTTTTCACGTATTTTTTAAAATGCATTTCTGCGTTTTCAACAATATAACTAAATCAATTAAAAGAGCGAATCAACTTGTGTAACATAAGGTGTTCATCTAGCGAATCGAAAGTGTGATGTTCTATGATATGCTCTAAGGTCATAACGTATTCTATAAAATCAATCAGCTTTAAGGTACTCATAATTGTTTTCACTATTTTATCTATAAGTTTTGGTTGTTTGGTCGAGCGCGGTGGAGGCTTTGGCGACTCGCGGCAAGGGTTCCTTCATGGGCTCCTTTATCCGGCTGCTGCCACCGAAAAAGGCCAGTACTGAGCCCACGCCGTATGGCAAGCTGCTGGCGTCCGTTTTATCGAAACGGCTGCTGAGTGCACTGCGCGTCGCCTGGCTCGGCGCCGTTCTGGTTGCATTAACTGCTGCCCCGCTGCTGGGCCTCAAGCGGGCCGTCGTGGCATTGGCGTTTGCGGCCGTTGCGGCGTTGCTGCTGGCAAAAATGTGCTTTGTTCCGCAGAATTTCGCGTACCGTACCGCAGCTGCCCAATTTGTGGCGCGTATACTGTCGTCAGCGATGCGGTGGGCCCTCGTGTTACTGCCGCCAACAGCCTACGTATTTTTCGAGCTGTGCGTGCGGCAGGCATTGCATGTGGAGCCGACGACCGTGCATACTTTTGCCGAACGCGAATATACCGGCGTGCCGTCCTCCTTAAGCCTGCATGCGACGTTCGACTGGCTTGCCCTTAATGAAACGTATTTGTACAGTTTCAGCTACGGCATAGCCCTCGCCGTGGTTTCCGGCACGCAATTGGCGTTCAGCACGCATTTAAATGCGTCGGCAACCGTTAAATATGCTACTTTGCCCATCACTCAGCGGTTATGGCTGGGCGTACAACAGGCCGGGCAATTCGCGGCTTTTAGTACATGTCTTGCTCCAGTATGGCCCCTTGTATACTTGGCGGTTGTTCGCCAAAACTACCGCGCGTTTGTGCCGCATTTAATCCCGCAACTCGCGCGGTTTTCCACCGTGCAGCTGCGCGACTTCCGAGCTTTAACGTGCTACTTAACAGTGCCCATATACTTTTTTCCCTTAGCATTGACTTGGGGGCTTGCAACTGAAGCGTTCAAACTCCTTGTAACCACGAAACCGGTCACGAAAACAAAAATGTTGACCGATGCAGCAGTGAACCCGACGGCCTCGCTTATGGCCGGGCTGAATGCCCCACCGGACACGTTCGTGGCCCTAACGGCATGGAACGAGCTGCTGGTGATTGCCGAGCACAGCGACACGCGCCGCAAACTTGTATACACGGAAGCCGGTGCGTGGGCGCGCATTGACGAGCAATTCCGCAAACTCGTTGACGGTATGGCTGCTTTACCACCTCAGCCCGTGCCGAAACCCGTGCCGAAACCGGGCGTGCCCACAGGATTACCTGCTACGGCAGTGCAACCAGCAACGCCGGCACTGTTTAGACAGCAAACTGCTCTGGAAAAGAAACTGCAGCGGTTCACTATATCTTTACAGGCATCGAACGTTTCACGGGCGCGGGTTGCGCGCGCGAAATTACATTTGGCGTGGGAACTCGTTAAACAGCAGTTTAAACGGGGCCATGCGTGGTTTATGGCAACCAAAGCTGGCAAACCCTTTTGCGTGACAACTGCTCGGCTTCTGGCTGAACGGCTACCCCACGCTCAGGTCACGGCATTCGCTTTACGAGCTGTGGCTCAGCTTATAACGCATTCGGTTTCTGAGGATGAGTTTGGCTATGTTCAGGATACGCTGGCCCTTGAATTGCAACGCATTGACTTGCTGGCTGCACGGTTAGAGCAGCTTGTAGAGCACCCACCCACGAACCCATTTGACGTCAGCACACCAAATGTGCAGTTAGCGCAACAACTGCTGGCCCAAACCAATGCGGCATACATGGAGATCGCTGCAGTATTTAAACCGTACTTTGGCACGCTCCATGTAAGTGAACAAACCGCACTCCGGGCCGACCGCACCGATCTCGTGGTGGCAGAGAGTGTGTACCTGACATGACTTGCGCGGGCGCAGTGTATTAAATAAAATATGGTTATGAATAGTACAGCTCGACCATGGACTGGTCGTGGATCTCATAATCGTCGAGCGATATATGGTCTTTGTAGGTGATGTAACCCTTTTTCAACACGATCCGGTCCTTTGACATGCCGGCTTGTAGGGCCAACACGGCCTTGAAATCGCCAACGGTGTCACTGGGCAGACATTTTACTCGAACTTTGCGTCCCACGCGGTCGTTGCACACGACCTCTATGTATGGCTTCATCCAGCACCCAGCTACTCAGCACCCAGCTTAGCTACTCAGCTTAGCTACCCAGCACCCAGCTAACTACCCAGCTTAGCTATCCAGCTTAGCTACTCAGCACCCAGCTAACAGCACTCAGCTAACTACTCAGCACCCATCTAGCAGCACCCAGTTACATACCCAGCTACACTCAGCTACACGCCCAGCTACACTCAGCTACACACCCAGCTACACTCATAACCACCCCGCTAACTGCCTAGCATTCTACAGCAGCTACTATCTTCAGCAGCTACATAGCCACCTATAGCTGACCATCTTCAGCACCTACATACCTACATAGCTGACTATCTTCAGCACCTTACATAGCACGAGCATCGGAATATATAATTCATGCGTATATCACCGATACCACCCGACATCAGGGTTAGGTCCGAAAATTTCTCATCGGTGCAGTGCGTCACCACTCGTGGTTGGGGTCACGCTGCGAACTAGCATGAATTTCAGCGCTGAGGAGGAGAAAGTATTACAGCTCTGGACCGAGTTGGATGCGTTCCAAAGGTCGCTGGAGCTGAGTGAAGGTAAACCAGACTTCACATTCTATGATGGACCACCCTTTGCCACCGGCACGCCCCACTACGGCCATTTGCTGGCATCCACGATCAAGGACATCGTTCCTCGGTATGCAACGATGAAGGGCTACCATGTCGTGCGCCGGTTTGGCTGGGACACCCACGGGCTTCCGATTGAGCACCAAATCGACAAGGATTTGGGCGTTCGCACCAAGGAAGACGTGCTGGCGATGGGCATTGCCAACTACAATGCGGCCTGCCGCAAGATTGTTATGCGATTCGCTGATGTGTGGCGCCACGATATCGGCCGACTGGGCCGGTGGATCGATTTCGACAACGATTACAAGACGATGTACCCGGAGTTCATGGAGTCCGAGTGGTGGGCGTTTAAACAGCTGTTTGATAGCGGGAAAGTGTACCGCGGCTACCGTGTCATGCCGTACAGCACGGCATGCACAACTCCACTGTCAAATTTCGAGGCCCAGCAGAACTACAAGGAAGTTTTGGACCCGGCAGTGAGCGTGGCATTTCCGTTGGTTGACGAACCAGAGCTGTCCCTTGTGGCATGGACAACCACTCCCTGGACGTTACCTTCCAATCTGAGCTTGGCAGTGAACGCTAATTTTGAGTATGTTGAGGTGAAGGTCGGTGACAAGCGCTACATCTTGCTGGAGAAGTTAATTACGACAGTTTGGAAGAAGCCCGCTAAAGAAGGTGTTCAAATCGTGCGTAAATTGTCGGGCAGCGAATTGGTGGGTCGTAAATACGTTCCTCTTTATGATTTGTTCACTAAGGATTACGGCTCCACGGCATTCAGGGTGATTGCCGCTGATTATGTTACTGATGATAGCGGTACCGGTATTGTTCACCAAGCTCCATCGTTCGGTGAAGCCGATTTTGATGCGTGCAAGGCGGCAGGGATCATTTCTGAGGAACGGCCAGGCCCGAACCCCGTGGATGCGAACGGCCGGTTCACTAGTGAGGTGCCGCAGTACGCGGGGCAGCATGTCAAAGAAAGTGATCGCGCCATTATCAAGGAACTAAAACAGAAGAACCGGTTAGTTGCTGAGGGCCAAGTGCGGCACAGTTACCCGTTCTGCTGGCGGTCGGACACGCCCTTAATTTACAAAGCCGTGCCCGCGTGGTTTGTTCGTGTGGCTGACCACACCGAGCAGATCTTGGCGAACTTGGAAAAGACGCACTGGGTTCCGGCAAACCTGCGTGACGGGCGGTTCGGGAACTGGATCCGCAACGCTCGCGACTGGAACGTCAGCCGCAACCGGTACTGGGGCACCCCGCTGCCGATCTGGGCGAACGCAGACTTTACCGAAACGGTGTGTATTGGCAGCATTGCCGAGCTCGAGAAACTGGCGAATTTAAAGCCCGGCACGGTTAAGGATCTGCACCGCGAGCATGTTGACGACATTGTTATTCGCAGCCCCACTACGGGTGAGGAACTGCACCGCGTAGAAGAGGTGTTTGATTGCTGGTTCGAGTCCGGCAGCATGCCGTTCGCTTCCCAGCACTACCCTTTTGAAAACAAAGAGCTGCGGTTCCCGGCAGACTTTATCAGCGAGGGGTTGGACCAGACGCGCGGGTGGTTCTATACACTGACCGTTCTGGGTAACCATCTGTTCAATGCGTCGCCGTTCAAGAACGTGTGTGTAACTGGAATTATTTTGGCAGCTGATGGTAAGAAAATGTCCAAGAGTTTGAAAAATTACCCGGATCCTAACGAGATGTTCGACAAATTCGGTGCGGATGCCGTACGGCTCTACCTTATTGACTCCCCCGTTTTACGGGCCGAGTCTTTGAGGTTCAAAGAGGAAGGTGTGCGGGAGATTTTGGGTAAAGTTTTCATTCCATGGTACAATTCGTACAACTTCTGGGAGAGCCAAGTGGCGTTGCTGGAGAAGCAGCAGGGCATCAAGTTTGCGTACGAGCCCGAGCGCGTGAGCCCCAATGTTATGGACCGGTGGATGCTGTCGACTTTGCAGCATTTGCTAGCGCACATCGAGTCGGAAATGAAGGTGTACCGCCTTTACGGTGTGGTTCCTGGGTTGCTGAAGTTCATTGATGACTTGACGAACTGGTACATCCGGCTGAATAGGTCGCGGCTGAAGGGTGAGAACGGCGAGAAGGATACGTTGGATGCGTTGAACACGCTATTCGAGGCCGAGTTCGTGTTCTGCCGCGCCATGGCGCCGTTCGTGCCGTTCATGTCGGAACGGATCTACCAGAAGCTGCGGCCGTACATTTCCTCGCCGGTGTTTGCTCAACTGGGAGTTAAGGACAATAGGTCTGTGCACTTCTTGTCGTACCCGGAGTTGAGGCCCGAGTTTGTGGATGAACCCACCCGGCGTGCCGTTGACCGGATGCGGAAGGTGATCGAGCACGGCCGCTACATCCGGGAAAAGCACGGTGTCAGCCTCAAAACGCCTTTACGGTCGTTGGTGGTGGTTCAGCCCGATGAGGAGTACTTGAGCGACCTGGCCTCGTTGCGGAAGTTCGTGTTGGATGAGCTGAACGTAAGGGATTTGGTGCTTACGGCTGATGAAAAGAAGCACGGCGTGCAGTGCCGTGCCCAAGCAGACTGGCCCGTGCTGGGCAAGAAGCTGAAACGCGACGTCACGCGGGTGAAGAAAGCGTTACCGGATGTGCCTTCAGCGGACATTGAGAAGTACTTGGAGACGGGCCATATTGTAGTTGATGGCATCCCGCTGGTTGAGGGCGACTTGCAGGTGTTCCGCCAGGTTGACGAGTCCAAACTCGAGCCGGGTTGCGTGGCGGCTGGTGACAATGATGTCTTGCTTATTCTGGATATGAACATCGATGATACGTTGAAGAGCGAGGGCACGGCGCGGGAGTTCATGAACCGTGTGCAGCGGTTCCGGAAGAAGCTCGGGTTGCAAACTACGGACGATGTCCAGGTCGAATACAAGCTTAGTGAAGACAAGGACGGGCAACTGGCCGAGGCTTTGCGGTCGAACACGGATTTGGTAACGAAGTCGTTGCGTATTCCTGCTCGGGAGTTCACTGCGACTGAGGCGGAAGTGATTGGCGAGGAAGACCAGAACATTGGCGACATCACTTTTAAACTGCGTCTTCTTAAACTGTAATAGATAGAGATACGTATGTACTAGGTGCTTTTTTGACCCACGATTTAGCATGCTTTTAACTGTATCACCAATAAACCAAAACTTATTACCATCAGCAACAAAGAGGCATGCATTCCGCCCACCTATTTTTCTTTCCGTTGTTCATATGCGGCGGTTTTTGCCCAAATTGGTTTTTTTTTTTCTTGACGGGTGCGCGTCATAGCGCACAGATGAGGGTAAGGTACCGGATCCCCGAGCGTAGCTGCGATTACGATGGCCGTACTTAGCGCACGCCATTGTTGAAGAGGCTGTACATACACCTAGATGCAGTAGCCGGTATGTAACTTATCAATTAAGCCGTTTAAGCCCCGCAGCACCTCGTGAACAATAATTTAAGCGAACAGGTTCAACATGTACCGTTAGCACTAACCGTTACATAACCGTTGAGGCCGAACGATGGGTGGTAGGGGGGTGTGTGCGGCTGCACGTGGCCGCTCCCACCTCGGAAACATGCGCTATGTCATCCCAAAACGACTAGTTTGGGACAGGTGCGTTGCGCCGTACTGCTGCATCTACCTATGACCTGTTTCCCCAGCTGCGGTACCACCGACCCCCCCGAAAAAAAATACACATTGACGCCAAATGCCGTTAAATACCGAAATCTTGCCAGCTTCGTTTAAACATATTTAAAAGCAACTGCGCAACGCTTAAGGTTGCGGTGATGACCCACCCCCCTGTGGAGAAGCACGTCGGCGAAACCCTAGCTCCACGCTGTGCAGGACACCAGGTGCTGGGTATACTAATGGGCGCTTGTTTGCTTTACCAGCCATAACTCCCCCCCAGCGCGTTACACTCCGGTAATCCCCTCCCCCCCCCCCGCTCTGGCCGCTGTCATCGTTGGAGCACCGCGATTGTACTTAGAAACGTTGATCACACCCCTGCTGCACCCCGTAAACGCTGGCTTGCCTTAGTAAACGATTGAGCCCGTTCACAGCAGTTGACAGTAGAGATCAGTAAAACAAACGACAACCGCGGAAAATCCTCACGACGGAAAAGAAAAGTTATTAATTTTGATCTGCGTTTTAAGCCCGTTAAGGCCCCCCCCAATCAGCTGGACTTCAAACGTCTTAATAAACCGGGAAAAAATTTGAACTAAACAAGCAATTGTGCATGCGTAGCGATGAGTACATTGAATGACGAGTCCCGCGCCGCCAGTGCACCCCCCGCAGCGCCCTCCATAGCGCCGCTGAGCAGCGATGCGAATTCCCGCAATTCGCCGAACTTACAGGAACCCGTGTCGCCCAACTCGCAAACTCCCGCGCCCAAATCAACACAATCGTCGCAATCGCCCTCGTCGATCGACTCCCGTGCGCGTGAATGGCCCCCCACGGACGACACGCCGTCCCCGCCGTCCACTTTGAAACGCGGCGCGTGGTCACCGCAAGAAGACGAGAAGCTGATCTTTTTAGTGGACACGATGCGGCCTCTGAAATGGGTGGCAGTTGCGCAAGAAATGCGCACGAGAACGTCTAAACAGTGCCGCGAGCGCTACCACAACTACCTCAAGCCGAGTCTAAGCAGAACGCCCATTAGCAAAGAAGAGAGCCGCAAAATCGAGGAACTGGTGGCAATTCATGGCAAACGCTGGGCCGAGATCAGTCGGCAGTTACCGGGGCGCTCGGACAATGCGATCAAGAACTGGTGGAATGCCACGGCGAACCGAAGGCGTGCGTCGCAGGACAGCAATGCGCGCTCAACCGCGAGATCGGTCTCACCCGGAGTTCTTTCCGACGCGGCAGCCAGCATTGGGTTACCCACTGCACCGAATTCTCGAGATTCTTGGCAAACGTCGCAGCCGCAGATCCCGCAATTACCTCCGCATTATCTCCAGTCGATTGCGCAGCCGTTGCAATCACTGCAGCAGCCGTTGCAATCACTGCAACAGCAGCCATTGCCGCAGCCATTAGCGCCTTTCATCGACCAGCCTCCGCCGATCCAAGTTACCTTCAGTGGCATGTATGCAGAACCCCCACAGGCACGGCACGCGTCTCCTAAATCGCAGCTGCCACACGCGGCATACCCAACGGCATACCCATCGGCATACCCGACATACACGCCATACCCGTTGCGGTCGAGCCAAGGTTCGCTACCAAGAACATCAGTGACGTCGTTGGATGCCAGTACATACGGAGAATTCCGCTCGGTGAGCCCCGTTTCTTCGCCACCGAGCACCCCGCAGCCATTGAACTCGTTGTACACCTCGTACCATCGCACGGAGGATCCGGCCACGCTTATCACGAGGCTACGGCAGAACTCGGAGATCAGGAGGGCGTCGACGGACAGCATTCGCAGCGACGCGACCTCCTTGCTCCAGTATTCGTTGGGGAACCCGTCAGGAACGAGTCCAGGATCACGAAGGGGCAGCGTGCAGCCCGCGGTGGCGGCCGAGCTCGCCCAGCCGAACCTATCAATGCAGGCACAGATGGCACCGCCGCCACCGCCGCCTCCACCACCACCACCACCACCACCACGCGAGAGCCGGCTCAGCGTGTCAAGTTTAATGAACGATTAACGTACGTATTTATTGTCCAAGCCCGTGTACTTTAAAAACTATATACGACAGATGTAAGTGATTCATTCGATAGATGAGGGCGTGGGTTAAGGTGGGATCTAATTAAGGGCAAGGAAAGGTTTTTTTCAAATCGCTATGTCGCGTGTTCGGGGCCCCAATTCCGCTTTAACCGAGTTTTTACGCTCGCAGGGCATCAATGCCAATGAAATCCGTCGTCGGCACGAACTCCGTCAGGAACAAGCCGAGGCCGAGGCCGAGGCTGCCGAAACCGCCGAAACTGGCGAACCCTCATCTGATGTGCAAGGGGACGCCGTCAATGATGCTGATGCCGACGTTGCCCGTATTGCCCGGGCAGCTGCTCGCAAACGTCGTGGCGATTTCAACGCCGATGACGACGGCACGGCGATCTGCGGGCTGTGCAATTCGCGGTTTACCATCACTGTTTACTCAAAGCCTGCCCCGAACCGGTCTAATGAGTATCTTTGCCGGCAGTGTTCGAGCAAATCCATTACTCCGAAAGCTAAACGGAACGCGGACCGCACTGCTGCCAATAAGAAACGCAAGAAAATGGCCGAGGAGTTGCTGAATTTGCGATTCTTGACCCCGCCATCCTTGCAGGATCTGTGCATTTCAGTGGCAGCAGAATACATCGACTCGATCGAAGCTTTGGCGGGGTTAACCCCGACGGTGTTTAACAAGATCAGCCGTATTTTAAGCAAAAACCGTCGGCTTTCCTCGCGCACTGTGCAGCTTTTCCTTAACGCTAATGTCACAAACTTGGAGTTTTGGGACTGTTCAACGATCACTCCCGAGGCGTACAACTTGATCCCGGCACTGTGCCCGAATTTACAACGATTGGTGCTGGGAATGTGCGGCCAGCTTTCGGGGGATAACCTGCAACGGTTCGCGAACTTGCCGCAGCTTACTGACGTGGAGCTGGATGGACCGTTTATGATCCGCAAGGAGGCATGGCTGGACTTTATTGATCTGAAGGGGCCCGACTTACGCAAGCTCACTATCTCGTCGGTGTACCGCATCGATTCCGAGGTGTTGGCCCTTCTAGTTGAGACCTGCACCGGCCTTGAGCACCTGTCGTTATCACGGTTGTGCCAGTTGCAAGATCCTACAGCCTTCTACATGCTGAGCCAGCTGCCGAAACTGCGCAGCCTCCATTTATGTGACCTGGAATTCGAGGCTTGGAGTGATGACGCCCTCGTACAGATGCTGAACATGCTGGGCTCGCAATTGGAGGAACTTGTTGTGAAAGGCGCCGAGTCGGCGCTTACGGACCGCGTTATTGATGCAATTGGCGCTACTTGTGGCAACCTCAAAGTTTTGCGGCTCGAGAATTTGACGGAAATCAGCGACGAGGCCGTCGAGCACATGTTCACTAAATGGATCGAGGCCAATAGTAACACTGGACTGCAAACATTGTCCTTAGAACGCTGCCGTAACGTTGGCGACAGTGCCGTGCGTGCGGCCATCACGCACTCAAGAGCAACGCTCGTGGAATTGAACATCAATTCGCTGGTTGGCGTGCGGCCGGCCACCATTGAGAAGCTGGCCGACTTACCGTACCTCACCAAGCTCGATATCGGGTTTGTTGGCCAAGTGAACCCGCGGGAAATTTATAAATTAGCTACGTCGCATTCTCTGAAGCAGGTGCTTGCCTTCGGCAACATCCGGCTCAGTGGCATGCCCCTCCCACCGGGGCTCACTCTCGTGGGGACTATGTAGAACATACAATATAGAAAGCATTGGTCACGTATTTACTTGTATGCCCATGAAAATACCACACCATGCTAACAGCGTGCTACCAGTGTTCCTGCTGAGTACCAGTTATTCACTATTTACATATCGCAGCGTGGTGTCCACACTAAAGTACAAATCGAGCCGGTTACTGGACAATAGCCGCTGTGCGTAGTTTGCAGCGTTGGGGCACAAACCTGCCTTCCACAATGGAAACAGCTGAGAAGGATTGGCCAACTCAAAGACCAAAGCCAATTCTTCAGCATCCTTCACCCTCTGTACACGGGCAATTGTGCCCTCCGCATCATGCCGCAATTCAAACGCGAGCCGGTCCCGCAAAACGGGGAAATGGCCAGCGGCAGCCTTTAAATCACCCTCGTTTTCTAAATGTAAAGCATAGGCCAATTCCAGTTGTTGATGTTTCGGATGGTAGTGCAATGCCCGCTGGAAAATGTCAGTTACTGGCAGTTGAAGTTGTAGTGCCCATCGCACATAAAGCATCCAGAAATCAGCATACTCTGCCGTGGCCACCAAACACCGTTCAAACAGCTGTTGCGTGTGTTCAACACTTAAATGCGTTTCTGCATATTTTAAATACGCACTCCACGCCCGCAATTCCTCGAAGTCGAGCGGCTGCGGGTGAAAGTAGGGCCGTTTCAGCTGCTGTTCAAACGTCCACATTTCAGCAACTTGAGCAGCGATTTTTTGCGACTTTATTGCCAACACTTGTTCGGATTCCACGTTGGTATCCAAAGCTCGCTGGAAAAACGTCGCATACGCATACAATGGCACGTTCAGCACCTCCAACAGCACATCTTTGTCATTAGTGCGTTTAAGCAACGCTTCCCACAACGGATGGCTTTGGAAATGGCAGCCGCAGCTTGCAACGCTTCTTCGTGCGGCATTCACCGAGGCGCCAAACGGGGAAGACAAATATGCAATCCATAACTCGAGCACGGGGCACGCATGCAGTGCCCGCAGCCATTCTGTTTGTGGATCAGCTGCCAGCGCGATACGTTTAAGCCAGAACCCATAAAGTAAAGGGAACCTTTCTAGCAATAGATCAAGGGCTTTAACTTTATCTTCAGCATTGATCACGGCCTGCTCGAGCCTCTGCAGCTCGGCGGCCGTAGTCATTAAGGGCTTGGGCATATTACCCGATCTGTAGTAGTGCTGTAGGTTCGAGGAGTGCTGTGGTGCAATACAAGGAGATAAATACAAATTGTGCAGTAGATAGGCAGTAGGTATTAGGTAGTAGATAGGCAGTAGGTATTAGGTAGTAGATAGGCAGTATGTATTAGGTAGTAGATAGGCAGTAGGAAGTAGGCAGTAGATAGGCAATAGGAAGTAGGCAGTAAATAGGCAATAGGTATAAGGTAGTAGGTAGGCAGTAGGCAGTAGGCAGTAGGTAGTAGGTAGGCAGTAGGCAGTAGGCAGTAGGTAGGTAGCAGGCAGTAGGAAGTATGTAGTAGGTAGGCAGTAGGCAGTAGATCGTGCAGTAGGCAGTGGTGTCATGTGTGTGTACTGTAGTAGTTCAATAGATAGAAGAGATATGGAGGAGATTGTGGAGTAGATAGCGTAGATAGCATAGATAAGCAGTAGATAGGTTGTAGGTTGTGGTGTGATGGGTGTGTGTACTGTAGTAGTCCAGTAGATATGGAGGAGATCGTGTAGTAAATAGCGTAGTAGCTATGTAATAGAACGTGCGGTGTCATGTGCACTGCAGTAGTTCATTAGACAGAATAGATGTGGAGGAGACCATGTAGTAGCTATGTAATAGAACTTGCGGTGTCATGTGTACTGCAGTAGTTCAGTAGAAAGTGCCATATTGCTGTTGAGTAGTGGTGCAATACCGTAGATGCATTTTTGAGTAGATAGTGTATATAGTAGACATGAGTAGCATGTGAACAGTTGATGCGTAGTACGGGTTTACACGGTCATGGATCATTAATTAGCTCGACCTCTCGTCAAGCATGGCGACGACGCGTTTCGCCAAAGCCGGCACGGCAACCTGTGAGGTGTACGAATGGTCATCAGTGTTGGCCGGCACCACCACATCGGACTCTGCCAGTTGTTTAACGCTGGCCTTAATTTTCGGACTGTTCTGCAACAACTCCATGATCTTCGCATCTTCCGACTCCAGTAGCTGGGCCATCGTCCACACCGCTATGTGTTCAAACGTCGACGCCTTCGACCGCAAAAATGTCAACAAAAACCCGGAAATCCCCCCCTCGGGCTCAGTCCACGCCTCCACAAACGGCGTGTAGTCGCTCACCTTCGAGCTCAAATTGCCCAAGGCCGCGGCGGAGTTGCCCTGGACCTCGAAGTTGTCCACACGCGTTAACGGAATCAATACTTTGACAATGCCCATTTCCAACAGTTTCGATTTCAGCTCATCGCTTAGTGCCAGCACTGCCAAACAGGCCGTGATCTCGGACTCGACGCTGGCCGGCACGCGTTTAAGCAATTCGAAAAACTGGTCTACAGCGCCAGCCTCGACAATTTGGAGTTTTGTACGCTCGCTACTCGCGGCTAAATTGCGTAACGACGACACGGCATGGCACAAGATCTCTTCATTATCGGTTTTGCCCAGCAAGTCGACGAGCGGCGGCAAGAACCCGGCATCAACTATGGGCCCCTCGTTCGCGGCGTGAATAGAGATATTGCGAATGCACGCAACAGCGGCAAGTACCAACGACGTGTGGGCGCTTTGCAGCAGTTTCAACAACAAAGGTAAGCCATTGGCCCTGACAATCTCCACTTGGTAGTTGACGTCGCTGGCGAGGTTGCGTAACGCGAGCGCGGCTTGACACTGGATCCTCGGCGAGCTCGAGCCCATCAAATGCACCAAATGATGCACCAAATGCGGCTCGGTTTGCGCGAGTCTGACCCGGTTGTCGGGCTCCACAGCAATGTTCGACAGTGCCGTCGTGCAGTAGTATTGGACGTCCGGGTCCGTGCTCGACAGCAGAGACACCAGCACGGGAATTGCGTCGGCATTCACCAACTCGCGGCGGTTCTCGTCGCTGTGCGTCATGTTCAGCAGAGCGCCCGTGGCGTTGCGCTGCACCCGCATATCCTTCGACTTGGCAAGCTTCGTGAGGGGCAGCAGCGCGCCACTTCGCGCAATTTTCGCCTTGTTTTCTTCACAGGTCGCCAAATTCGTCATGCAGCCAACCGCATTGCACTGCACTTCGACATTGGGCGACATCATCTGCTTCATTAGAGGGCCCAAACCGCCCATTTCAACAATAAGCCGCTTGTTGTCGTTGTTTACCGCCAGATTGCCGAGTGCTGCCCCGGCGGCTCGCTGTACTTCACTGTCGCCGGACTGTAACAGCACTAAAATCGGCTCAATTACTTTGCCATCAACGCTGCTGATGTATTTCTCGGTGATTTCGGCAAACGCGAGGGCGGCACTGCGCTGCAGCTCAAGATTATCGCTCTGAACCAGGGTGGTTAGCGCGTCCAAGGCGCCTTCGCTGAAAACGTCGTTTTCTTCGCGGTTGTCGAGGTACTGCAGCAACGTCTCGACGGCTAGCCGCTCCTCGTTGCCGAGCAGGGGGGCCTGCGAGTCTGTATCGCTGCGTGACCGGCAGCTCGTGCAACACGAACACACCCCTCCCATTTGCGCTGGTTAATTGTTTGTGGGGCTGCAATGGGCTGGTTATCGCTAGACGGGGGGGGGGAAGGGAGGGAGGAAGCTCGTGGATTACGCTGCTGCCCACACCACGGGGGTGGGTCCACACTGGGAGTTCCCAATTAGTCAAAACCGGACACAGGATACTGGCGGGCACAAGATACTTTCGGAGACAGGATACCGGCGGTAACAGGTTACGTGTAAGGGGAGATAAGCCATAAGCCGGTACCGCTCGCTGCGCACTCACTCACCTGGGCCGCCGAGCCGCTTCCATCCGAGAACCTATGACCTGTTTTTTTCCGCCCACTATATTATGTGGGTGTGAGGAGGTGGCGCTTACGGGCGAGGGGCGGCATGTGAAGGGGGCTAATTCGGCTATCTAAGTATTCATATTTATTTTTAGCGAGCAACGTTGTTTAATGAGTGGTGCATCATCCACAGGTTGACCGGACTGGTTTATGATTTGGCGATCACGTGAGGGTACGGAAAGGGGGCGCTGATTTCCCGTCCGTTACAGTAAGGCAGTGTGGTTCATGCAATATGTATCATGCAAGATGAACCTAACCCTGCATCTCTGCGCTTGCCCAAGAAGGTGGGAGAGAGCGGAATCCATAACACCGGAACGGAGGCGTTTAAATTCCACTTCGGGGGGGCTATTTATAATATTATTGCCCGCATAAAGCGCAGCAGGAGGGCACTTACGCGATGGTAAAAACGATCATGGCTCGTAGGTCATAAGCGGCGTACTCTCCTATTTGAATTCAGGCTGTCGATCGATCTGCAACAACGAATTTCGAGGCCATCTCAGGAAACCCTAAGGCGTCGTCGTCGCCTTGGGCATGGCACTGGCACTGAAACTAACAAACAATGCGAATCTTCCACTTTTAGGGCGCAATATTTATATGACCAGCCAAGGATGGCTCCAGATCATATGAATGCTTAATGATGAAAATCAGCTTGCGGATAGAAATGTTCATTCGTTACTGTCGTAAAACCCTGCCACTCATTGATGGCCGGCATCAGCTACGAATATTTTTTATGCATGACAAATTTAAAAATGTACCCTGACCCACGGAAAGGCGCGCAACTAAGAAAAGCTCATATGCTACGTAACACCACATATTGGGAAGGGAATTGTGCTCAACGGTCAAATCACAGCTAAAAAAAATAGATCCTGCAGCAGGTTAGTTGCTATATGCACTACATACTTGCTGCACGGTGTGGAGCGAACAACAATGGCCAAAATGAAAGCCGCGAATAGCGCTGGACTTTTGAAGTATTTGATAAATTAAATCAAGGTTCATCAATAAATAAGTTATATGTACTCCTCAAAAGAGAAGACTATGCAATGTACGACAAACTTAGCTGAACGCCAGCTGGTCGACGAGGGGGTACAGAAACTGCGTCAGAAATGTAGAGTACTTGCGCAGATCAGAAGCCTTAATATGCAACTTGAAGTCAAGTTTCTTCAGAAACTCTATCTCCATTCTTCGTAACTCTTTAATATCAATATTTCCCACATTTGCCCAAGCCGATGTCGAAAAGCTCACATCATCCTCGTACTTGTCCGCCACCATCAATGCAGTGATCAGGATTCGCGCCTCGCTGGTGTAAACACCAGCCGCACAAGTACTGTTTTCGCGAAGCCGTGTAATATACACCAGTGCTGTGGTGAGGATGCGCGAAGACAGCATTGAGGCCTCTACAACGTGCTGAACGTAGCGCATGAAATAGTCTGGTAAATGAAGACGCAGTACACTCACGTCCGCTTTTCCTTCAAACACACTTTGCAGTGTTCTCCAAGAATTGTACCAGAGGAGTGCAATCGCACCGGCAAAATGTCCAGTAAGCTTGCTATACTGTAGTGGCTTATTATAAAGTTCGTACCATGACAGTTCATGGGATGCACGACGAGTTGTAAAGTTGCATTGGTCAAAACCGCGATGAGGTGGGTGCAGCGACTGTGGTGTAGCAAAAGCAATGGTGTCATTAAGCCGAATCTGCAAATTAGGTACAACTGGCATCTCCATATCTTTGAACGGTGCTTCGCACCTGCTCATCGTATATGTCAAGGACATAGACCTAAATGTGAATGACGCGCCTAGAGTTGTTTGCTACGCAAAACGAGTTCTTTGAAAAAGATATGAGATCCAATTTAAATAATCTGTAAAGGACACAGTAATTTATAAATCGCCTTCCGGTTAACCCTCGGCATTCGTCTTTGTATGTCAAAGTGCACTGCCCGACGCATAACACTTGCGATGCAGGGTAAGGTGGATAAGGGTAGGGTCCGATCGGCTCTGTGCATCTTATATGCATGCAGGAGCGACTACGCGCCTTGCACTACTAATAACATGAGGGCTGGGCCATGAATTAAGGGGCCGTTGCACGATGAGTGGGGTTCGTCACCGCTACCTAACTGAATCACGGCTTTTTCTATTCTCGTATTTCCGAGTGAAAAATGCTGCTAAGAAAAGGTAACATATTTATAAACTGATCCGATTGGATAGTTGGCTTAGGCCTAATTAATCTATACTCCATATGAATTTATTTACATTGAACATATTTACCTATACAAGTCCCTCTTGAGCGCTTGAAATGCGAAGACTACTACCACTTAACTGTCATATATTAAGATTCACGGCCTTTGTGTGCGGCCCATGACACAAGTACCCCACTTCAATAAATTTTAAACCCGTTATGCACGGTCTTCCCACTGCATGCTTTTTTAAAGCCCGCACTCAGTCCACATGAGGGTTAGGAAAACCGAATTGCGCGTTGCCCCAGCTCGCCGCCTCACCATTGAGCCGACGCCCGATCTGAAAAATAAAAGGCGCTGAGCTCGTTTAAAAAAGCATGTAACGTAGAAATTATCTCAAGTACTCGGAATTGTAGTTATCGCTATTTAAAACAAGATTTTTAGCAGTCTATATGTAACCCGAAGCGTTGCTTGCCGTTTTAAGCCCAAATCTCTAGGCGTAAAACCCTCTCACCTATCTCAATTACAAACCTTTCTGTGGCTAAGGCAGCATAAATCACGTGACTAAATTACCGTATTGCCAATAAGTTAACTTTTGAACTCGATAAAACGTATTCCAATCATATCTGTTTATTTAAAACACCGAACGATGAATTTTGATACAGACTATAAAATATTAAATGACATGGAAGCTCAGTGGGTCCGAATTTTTGATCATGACAGCGACATGCGTGTTCCTAACCGTAAATCGATCGAATCCTACCTGCAACTCGCATAAATCTCACGCCGGAGGAGTGTGTGGGATAAGCCCTAGACTTTCATCACATATGTGGCTTAACATTGTTGTTCAAAGTATATATTTAGTCATATATTTTAAAATGCTCACCCCCCGCATCGTGCAAGCCACGTTATCATAGTTCAAATGGCCTAAATACCTGGCGTAGGGGTGATGCATTTACAATGAAATGAACAAATAGCTTCGAATTATGTAGAATAAGTCAGAAATACTACGATGCCTTTATGTCGATCGCGTCGTTTTTGGTAAGGTTTGCAGGCCAGCTGAGCTCTCCTTGTTACTCGTGCATTCAAATTCAAGCTCGCTAGACATAGACGTGATTTGGAAAGTGTACCGCGAGCAATGGGCCGATTGCGATCGCATACGGGTCGGCATGGTTGTGAAAGGAGATGCAGTCACTGGTTGGTTCGTCGCGTGTAGGCTCGGGAATTCCAGTCCAAAATCTTCATGAAAGAAACCGACCATCGATGCCAATGTATAAAGTGGTTTTAGTACTCCAAGGATTCGAAAATCTTTTATATAACGATGGGTCGTATGACGGGAGAGCAATCTAAAATAAAGTGGGTGGGTACAGTGATATACGCCAGTGACTTGTGTCAAACATGCATGAGGCCCTTACGTCACTAGCTAATACGCAAATCATAGAACCGACAATGGCTTAACTACACGATTATGTCTTCGCAAGGATGCAAATTTGCTTGACCAGTAGTTTTATTACGGATATGAAGTAGATTCCTTTATTTCCCTCGCGGACGTCGATTTTAGACCGCGTTGACGAAATATGTAGATCTGAATCGTTACACCAAATGCGACCTAACCCAGCTAATGCATGATCTCTCTGAGTGAATGCATAAAGGTTTGCGCACATAGAACCTGCGCTTATTTGGGGTATATGACGTGTTGCTAGCAACCCACGATTATAAGTACCCCTCACCGTGAGCCATGTTACTTTGAAGCTGCAAAACATATAAGGTTTTGGCGTCCAACTTCCGACAAAAGCTTGAGTGAATCGTTAGATCGGCTGTACTGTGTTTTAAAAAAAGCGAACTGGGAATTTTGCCATAATAACCTAGCCCTTCTACGTCATCAGGTTGCTATAGTTAATATAGCGAGAAAATACGAGTACGGTTAGCAATCAGTTCCCCGTACCTAACTATTGCGAGTAAGGTCTATATTTGCAAAAAATTTCGTGACTGGTATGATTTATTCTCAAACCCGATGCATCATATGTGCACTACGTGTCTCATCTTATGGCTCCGGAATAACCTCACAGAACACATGCCTTTATGCACATGGACCCCAACCCGAATATGCATCTCTGCCGTGCTATCGATGAACGTGCCTAAGCGCGTATGCGTCAATAGCTTGGCATCCCCGAAACTTCAGGAGAAGCCTACGTGCATCAGACTTCCGGAGTCATGCCGTGCCTTTCTCCGAGCTCGTTGTATACAATACCTCTTTTCATACATATCATTAGTTTTAAAAATCAAGTTGCCGTCATTTTTGCCGCGAGGAGGCGCGGGGCGCCCGCGCTCATGCACTATGGGCGAAGTTACACCCGGCACAAATTGGCCCTTGCCCTTAAATATAAAGCTGACATTAGCGCAGCCGCGTGCGGACGGCCACCCCCGCCAGAAGGTATATACCCACGTAGATCCGCCGCCCTAAAGACACGCTGAGCGCAAAGCGAGCAACAGTACTCACGGCGATCACGGAGGTTGAACCCGGGGTAACTCAAACGCGCTCAAAGCACCCACGCACACTCGACTTAGCCATTTATAAGTACCCCTACTGCCATATATGCACCCTTTACCTACATATTCTAAATATTGGCGCGTTCACCACATATAAGCTTCCTTTCATAAATCCCCGTTTTATCCCGCATTGCCGAGCCGCCTTTAGCGCTCAACGCTCTCGCAGGGTCACAAGTAGCATGAACTGCATTCATGATAGAGCGATAATGGGCTGGTTCAATAGTAAGTGACTAATTCGCCCATAGTACCAACGTCCCCCAATTCTATCCCCACTAGGCCCACCACCACCAGTACAGTGTCGCCAAAAAAACTTACTGGGAGGAGTCACTGACCGGTACGCACCAGATCTCCACCGCTGGGGTACCCATCATTTGTGCCACACCCGTTCGTCTCCCACATTTAAAAATAAACATTTTTTTTAGAACCCACCCCGAATTACCACGAAAGGTGAGAATTGTTCCTCAGGTGCGATGTCTACCCATTCCGGAAGCGGGCTCAAAGAGGCCGAGGAGTCGCGGGCACGCACGCAGCACCGTTTAGCCCAGGTAAATAGAATGAGCAAAACGCCTACCACGCTGGAACACCAGCGTCGCGTATCTTCTTCGATCCGCAATTCTCCTGGCCACGCTTTACCCCCCAGCTCGTTGCTGGATCCCATCTACTTACGAACCCCAACGGACACGCCGCGGGGACCATCAAGGGCGGAATCCACGGTTTCATTGAGCTCAATGGTGCGGTCCGTGGCGCTGGACGAGGAATTGAAGTCGGAAAAATCGGATTTGCGGCCCGAAATCAAACTGAACGAGGCGCAAACGCGGCCGTCGCCGATGAACACCGCGCGGCTCAGCGATGCGGGCGAGACCTTGGCAGCGTTGGAAATGCTCGAAACAGACCATTTGAAAAAAGATGCTGGGGCCCGCCGGTTACGAGCGACGACCCTCGACGTTCCCGGTTTAACCCGCTCGAAAACGAGTCCGGACGGCCGCATTTCGAAGGCCGACGTGGGTGCGAAACTCGTGATTGTGATGGTTGGATTACCCGCGAGAGGGAAAAGCTATATAACTAAGAAACTAGCACGGTTTTTGAACTGGCAGCAGCACGATTGCCGCATATTTAATGTCGGGAACACGCGGCGAAGGGCGAGCCAGCATGTCGGGCCGGCGAAAAACCCGCTGCCGGATGCCCCTCCTGCACCAAAACGCAACACCACCGAACAAGAAGGCGACTTTTTCTCTCCGGATAACCCCGCAACTGTGGCATTGCGCGAGAAATGGGCCGAGGAGACGCTGTGCGAGCTGCTCGACTATGTGCTGGATGGTGAGGGCAGCGTGGGCATTCTCGATGCGACAAACACTACGCAGCTCCGGCGCAAACGCGTGATGTCGCTTATTGAAGAGCGCAGTAAGGGTCAATTAAAGGTGTTGTTTTTGGAATCGATATGCACGCAACGACATATCATTGAGTCGAACGTGCGCCTCAAGCTAAGCGGGCCTGATTACAAGCATATGGACGAAAAAAAGGCAATTGACGACTTTTTGTTGAGACTGCACAACTACGAGAAGGCGTACGAGCCTATAAGTGCGGAAGAGGAGGCGAATCCGAAGTTCCAGTACATCAAGTTCATCAATGTAGGGCAGAAATTCGAATGCGGGAACATCAAGGGGTTTCTGGCCGGCCAGACGGTGTTTTTTTTACTGAATTTTAATTTACAACCGCGACAGATCTGGATTACGCGGCATGGAGAATCTACGGACAACCAGCTGGGCAGGATCGGCGGGGATGCAGGACTGACGGAGCGCGGTAAACGGTTCTCGGCAGCATTGGCCCGATTCATGCGGTATAAAAAGTCAGAGTTCAAGAAAAGGATGGCGAAGGAGGCGGAGCATCGGCTGGAAATATTGCGACGTACCCACTCCGAGCCCACCACACCGGCCAACGAGCCGCAGGAGCAAAATTTCTGCGTGTGGGCATCGATGCTGCGGCGGGCCGTGGAAACCGCGAGCTACTTTGAAGAGTCCGAGTTCGACCTTAAGGAAATGCGCATGCTCAACGAGATCGATCCGGGCATTTTTGATGGCATGACCTACGAGCAGATCAAGGAACAGTATCCGAGTGAGTACGAAGCACGCATGTGCGACAAGATCCGGTACCGGTACCCGGGAATCGGTGGTGAGTCCTACCTTGACGTCATTAACCGACTTCGGCCGGTCATCGTGGAGATTGAACGCATGGAAGATAATTGCATGGTTATTTGTCACCGCGTAGTTGCCCGCGTGTTGCTGTCGTACTTCATGAACCTCGGCCGTGACGCTATTGGTGATCTTGAGGTGCCATTGCACACGCTATATGTAATGGAACCAAAACCATACGGCGTTGATTGGGCGCTGTACAAGTACAATGAACGGTTCGACTGGTTCCTCGAGGTGTCTCCTGAGGATGCCCAGGTGAAGTCACAGTTGAACGACCACAAGCGGCGGTATACCGTGGTGGCAACTGCCGGTATGCAGCTTGGTGATGCCACGCCGGAAATTCCCGAGGGTGCCATGGAGTGTGCCATTGCCACTACAGATGAGGAGGACAACACGGAAGAAAAAGAACCTGTGGAACCTTCTGTTCTTAAGGATTTGGAGAAGGCGCTGGAAAAAAGGTTCAGTGTTTAGCACTTTCTATGAGGAAACCGACCAAAAAAAAACCAAAAAAAAACCATTTATTTATACGTATATTATTATCACCCCCTTGAGGCTGTTTGCCTGTGGCACGGGATTAGGGTTGTATTCTAAACAACACTTGACCTCAGGAAGTCGCGTGAAAGTGTTATAACCACAATTAAATGAAACTGGTGTGCTGGCTGCTTCCCTTTTCGGCATCAGCCGTCGCCATGCCGAAATGGCTCACCGAGCTACACGGCTTTACTCAATGGCCCCACGGTCCCGACGTCCCGTACATCCCCGAACCGCACCACAGGCTCGAGGATATACCTCAGCTACCCCCGCGACCGCAAGGCAATTGTGACGAGGCGTATATTGCTGGTGTTGAATGCAGTTTTGACTGCGGCCGGTGTATCGCACCCAGCGACATCACGACGTGCGACCCCCTCAGCCAAACCTTTGACGACGGCCCCACCGAATTCACGCCTAAGTTACTCGATGAACTGAAAAAGCATCGCACTAAAACCACCTTCTTTGTGATTGGCATGAACGTCATTGATTACCCCGAAATCGTGCGGCGAGAAGTAGCTGACGGCCACGTTGTTGCTGTGCATACATGGAGTCACAAGTATTTGCCCGCGCTTAGCACCCCTGAGATTTTTGCTGAGCTGCAATGGTGCATTTGGGCCATCAATGCCACCACGGGTAAAGTTCCCCGCTACTTCCGGCCTCCCTATGGTGGGCTGGACGAGCGCGTGCGGGCGATTGCAGCGCAGCTCAACCTTGAAACCGTAGTGTGGGATCGTGACACTGGCGATTGGAAGCTGAATACCGGCGACCGCAACCGTGACGACGTAATTAATGATTTGCATGGGTGGCTCCGCGTTGATGCCAAACCGAAATGGCTCTTTTGGGGCAAGCCAAAACCACGGGGGCTCATTTTGGAGCATGATCTCACGAAGGCAAGCGTTGATTTGGCAATTGAGGTCCAACGGCATGTCCCACATCGCCAGAAATCAGTGGCAGAGTGTGCCAAGTTGAGACCGTACCACTGAACTCGGCCCTACCGAAACGAAACGAAATGGACCCAAATATGGAATGCAATACATACAGCATACCGGCCTGCAGCGTATTTATTATCTATCAAAATTCGTATAAACTACCTCAAGCATATAACCACCAAGGGTTTGCGGGCCCTTACCTGCCATATGTTCAAGTTCGTTACACACCGAGCCCGGCTGGCCAACTGGCAGCCATGTTTATCTGCTCGCCCATCATTGCTTAAAGTTCGCACAATTGTGCTGAAAAGCAACTGGGACGAGTCGAAATCGCGCACAAAACCAAAATCAAGCCGTAGCGGCAAAGCTTTAATGACGCTGCTCGCACTGATGCCCGTCGTCGCATTCGGGCTCGGAACGTGGCAAGTCCAGCGTTTACAATGGAAACTCGATTTGATCTCGAGGGCTGAGGACCGGCTACTGCTTCCGCCCCTCGAATTGCCCGCGAAGTTGAACCCGGACGTGCTCGACAGCTTCGACTACCGCCGGGTAACCGTTACCGGTACGTTCGATCACAGCCGGGAAATGTTAGTTGGACCGCGGTTGTTTAATAACCGAAAGGGCTACTTTGTTGTGACCCCCCTAACTCGTGAAAATGGCAGCACTTTGTTGATCTTCCGCGGGTGGATCGACGAGTCACGCAGGGACCAGCATACGCGGCCGGCCAGTTTAGTGCGCGGCGTGCAAACATTGAACTGTTTGCTGCACAAAAAGCCCCACAAAAACATGTTTACCCCGCCGCGAGAATCGAATGGCTACGAGTTCCATTTCATGGACATCGATGCAATGGCTGCGTCCACGGGTGCACAACCCGTGTACATTGAGGCATTGCGAGACACAAAGGAAGGGAGTTTGCTTCCAGAACAGCTGGCTATGCGAGGGATCCCTATTGGTGGCACACCCACGGTTAACTATCGGAATTCACACTTCCAGTACATTCTCACATGGTATGGCCTCTCATTGTTTACAGCCATCATGTTTTTAGCCATTCTGCGCCAGCGTCGATCTTTAGACCCAACGCGTATGAAGCTTGCCCATGCGCGTAAGTGGCAGTAGCCTATTGTACATACTCTATATTTACGATGAAGATGCAGCTTATGTCTGATGAATCTCGAAATCGGCAACCTATTGTACATAAAACCCATTCCATATTCTATATTTAGGGATGGAAATGCAGCTTATATGTGATGATTATATTCTACTACTCGAAATCGGCAACCTACTGTACATACATCATCTAACATTCTATATTTACGACGAAGATATACATCATTTGTGTTTGATGACTCTACTCGAACTCGGCAGCGATACCGTTGCACCACTTGCCGAACCAGCCCCTTAGCCCAGCAAACCGTCGGTTCTTCGGTGGTACGAGGTCCACAGCACCACCGCCGCCGCCTCCCCACACCGGTGACCGCTGCTGTTTAGTTATAACTCCAGCGGCATCGACCCACGCACCGGTACGTAATGCAATCCCGACAAACGCATCGCCCTCCCTAATAGGGAAGTCCTTAGGGGTGCCACCTCGCTTGCCGAACAAAACCGAGGAGCGGTCCGCGTACAGAAACTCAATTCCATCGAGCGCAAGCCCTGAGTAGATGCGAACAATCTTAAGCGGCTTGTTCGGCAGCGAGCACTGCATCAGCGTGCCATTCTCCTGGCCCAGCACAGCCGACACAATACGGCCGTTCGTGCCAGCAGTCGACTGTTGCATAAATTTCGCCACGTCGTTAATGTCTACTTGCTCCATGGGTGCGGCATGAATGTGTATGGAGATCGGCTTGTTAAAACAATCGGGGGGCACGGCAGAGCGAATGTCTGCCAAACTGAGCTCGAGTTCCGGAACCAATTTATACTCACGGAACGCACGCGAGGCACCATCGACATGAAAATCGATCATATAGATGCCCTGCGGGCACTGGATCGTGATGGTTTGTGCACTCGTGGCATACGCGACGGGCTTGCTAACATTCCTAAACTGTTCTTTCTCACCGGGAAGGGCAAAGGACGGGTGATACAAGAACCTCATGATGTCCATGCGGTGCCAGTGGTCCTCATCCTTGGGTAACGGCATCCTGCATACAATACGGTTGTCCCGCGAACTGAATCCTTCCAAGGCAGAGAATGACCGCGTCCAAAATAGGTACCCCCTCAGCATGATACCATCTGGTTCATGCGGACAGCCCAGCAAATGCCCAATCTCGTGCTGGAACGCACCCATACCAATACATAGTGCCTCCCACGCTGTACCACTCTGGTTTGAATCATTGGCCACGAACCGCGTATCCGTGCGCGTCTCATCCAAACAGGATGCCGGAAGGTCTTCAAGGCATGTAGGCCAGCTCCACATGGCCTGGCTGCCGAATATTGCCAGCTTTAAGTTGCCAATGCCACCACCAAGTGCAGCATGGCCCAGAATAAGCTTCTGTTTGGGGTCCCAATGGGCATCCAAAAACACACACGCTGCCTGCACAAATTCGTTCGAGGCAAACGGCCCGCCGTACCGTTTCAATGCATCCTGGGCAATGCCAAACAATCCGTCCTTGTTTGAACCCTTTGAGTTTTGCTGGGCCAAATTAGCGTCGCGAATCTCAGCCAGGCTTTGTTTAAGCGGCACAATATGGATGTGCGCGGTTACACGTTTAGCTGAATCGCGCATGCTCAGCGTGTCCTGTTCCAATTCAGCGTAGGGAGTGTACGACCGCATGCCATGACCATTGCGATTCATCTGCTCCATTGTGAACGCTGAAGTCATGTACGCTGCCATGCGCATCTTGCGAACGGCAGCTGCCAGCCCGTTTCCTTCCTGGGCCTCCCGATAAGGCATGGTATCAAAGGTGTGCGGCGAATCGCGTGCCACAAGTAAACAAAAGTGCACTGGTGGATCATCCTTTACAGGGAGGTACTGGAGCTTCAATTTTTTGGTTTGAGGAGGGAACCCAGGTACATCTGTTTCGAATCGTAGCGTGTTGCTGCCTTCCTCAAGCGGAACGAGCGCGCGGAAGAAGCCGTTACCAAGCGGGAAGCGCTGCGCGGGGAACTTGTAGCTGTCGAACCACACAATGACAGAGCCTTCGCCCGACCCAACACTGCGCGATTCGCCATGCACAATGACGCACCGTTGCGAAACGGCGGCGTTTTCCCACAAATTTAGAAACCGGATGTCGCTCATGGCCCCTGCCCAGGAGTGCCGAGCCTATATGTTTCAGCCAACGTGGAAGAGCAATGCGTATATAGTTAATATTCAATTAGTTTCAACTTATCTTCTCGTCAGCAAGGAGGAATCATTGCAATTGGGCTGCTGTGCCTTAATAACATCGTAACGGCAGGCAGGGGTGGCACAGCGCTTCAAATTGAAGGGGCTACCTTCTTCCAATTTCTATGTGACGTATTTCTGGGACTACCTCGCCCTCCTACTTGACATGCTTTTCGAAACGGATGGATTTCCTTGTATATTATAATTCTACATGCAATATCTGGTATGTAATCAGCTATATGGGCTGTATGACTGGCAAAAATGGGTCGAACTCGAACCGCATGAAATCCTACGTGTAGCTCGTTGCATGGCCCATGACTAGACGTATGGGTGCTTAGAAATCTTTTAGTCGGGGGTGTTCATTATTTCGAGCAGTATACCCATGGTTAGTTGGGACCT